>NJDC01001283.1:90244-112134 GCA_002245475.1 Calephelis virginiensis
GTAGAGGTACAACCTGCAGATTTAAATTTTGGTTGTACATGACTGACGACATCTAACAAGTTTTAAATGAAATGTAATAGGATTTATTTCCTGATTGTAAGTTAAAATTGTTTTAAAGATAAATCAATCTAAAATATATGACAAATCTGACTGAAAATATATAAAATAATCTCAAAAAAAAAATTGTTTTCGTAAATAATTCATTTGATTATGTGGAAAAGCGATAACTAAAAATATTTTTTTGGAATGGCTAATGGGTTGATAACCTCGCGATTTTTACAACTTCACTGGGCTTTGTGGGCCAAGCAGAGTGCTCAGCCCGAGACATCATTATTTAGATGGATTGGGCTGTTTCCTACAACGTCTGCAACAAGGGCTGTCTCCCGGGAGATCGTACCGACTTGGTGCTGCGTTCTGGTTACTGGGTGGACTTGATGGAGGAATTGTGGCGACGGGCGCGAGAGAGATCTTCGTCGGTGTAGGATAGTGTATTGAGAGTTTGTGTTTCTGTTGGGAGGGCTTGCGTTTGCCGCAGTTATTGGATCCGGAGGAGGAGCAACTAAAATATAATATTATGTAACATATTATACGGTAACTACATTAACCATTCGACAACACTTAAACAAATGCACAACGCCATCTGTTAAAACTTTAGCTCACTGGCTGAGCTACTAAGTAGGTATGTACCAACATTCTAGGCTAGAAATGCTATTAAACATAATATAATATGACGATATTTAAATTAGTTTATTCATAAGGAGCTTAAATATTTGTTTACACATGAGATAAAATGCCTGTGGGTCATATCATTTCCATACAAATTACTTTGATTTACGTTTCCCACACACGTTTAAAATCAATATGATTCAATAAACTGCCCCGGCTTTGCATGGATGTATTTTTTATACTAATATAATTCCAGTGTAGACAGTAATATAATATTACAAACATTTATAATTTCCGACCTTTATCTTGATATATTCCACCAAAAAAATAAATGTAAAAAAGGAGAACCAAGTTCCCGTGTTGGTCCGGGCTCCTTTGCAGAATAGACCATCTGCCTTCCTTGCCAGGCAGCTTGTAAAAGGCGAACATAGACTTACCGTCACTAACACCGTGACATCTGACTAGATGGTAGAGTTTCGCAGCGACTCGCCCGGATTGGCACCACCGCCTTACCTATTCCTGCCGCCATAGCGTCATGACGTGTTCCGGTTTGGAGGGTAAGGTAGCCGGTAAACTTACTTTTGCTCGAGGCCTAACATGCCGACCTCAGGTTGGCAACGCACCATTACCACCTTTGGTGTCTATAGGCGACGTGAATTTCTTACCATCAGGAAATACGTCTGCTTGTTTGCCTTCCTATATCATAAAAAAAAGTTCAATACAAAAATTATGCTTGGCTGTGGGCTTCGCCCTAAAAAGAATGGAGATCTAAATGAGTGCCAAGTTCTATGCAAAATACAAATACCTATGTATTTATTGGAACAAAATAACATTATGAACAAGTATTAAACTATATTTCTTTGCTTTAATGCAGAGGTTCCCAAACTTATTTCATGTAACGCCCACTTTGAAAATCAGTTGTTTTGTAGCGCCCCCCCCTCGTTTTTTTCTTGTCAATAACCTCAATAACATATTTGTTGCGCCTAGTTTAAAAAAAAAACATTTTTTTCAAGATTTATACCGCCCCCCTCTAGGCTTCCAGCGCCCACAAGGGGGCGTTATCGCCCACTTTGGGAAAGGCTGCTTTAATGGATAATACATTCAATCAAAATTAGCCAATTTGGTCCAGCTGTTCTCGAGTTTAAGCGAGACTATCGAACAGCAATTGATTTTTATACATGAACTAGTGGCCCGGTACGTGCTTCGCTACTCTATGACCGCACGAATAACATAACACAACAAAACAAAAAAAGAAAAAAACAACTGAAAAAATTTCAATATGACAGCATAATCCCCATCTGAAAAAAAGTTTAAATTTGACTGAAAAATACCCATTAACAAAATGATCCGCCATTTATTGAATTCATTTTTACAAAAAATGCGATAAATGAAGAGCCACTCTACCGATTTTATGCAAACTTCACAAAAACCATCTAATAAATAGTCCGAACAAAGCCTAAGCATTTGGTTTGGATAGGTGAACCCGTTAATGAGTTATAATATAAATTACAACGAAAAGTGGCATTGATTTTTACACATATAGATAAGACTAGCTATCCCAGCAAACTTAGTTCCACCGGTTTTATTTGTATGAGAAAATTTGGAATACTGTTTTTCCTTATCTTTTAAACCTTCCCTGGACTTCCACAAATAATTCAAAACTAAAATTAGACAAATCGGTCAAGCTATTCTCGAGTTTTAGCGAGACTAACGAACAGCAATTAATTTTAATTTATAAGAATATTAAAAATATATTTTCTATCATTTTGTTGCTCGACCTGGGGATCGAACCCGGGACGTCAAAAAGTCAAGTCCAGCGCCAGACCTCTAGACCACAGAGATAACCAAAGTGGGTAAAGTTCCTTTTTAGCGTGGGCTAAAAATACTATACAACAATGTTTGTTTACACTCTATAATCGCAATTCGCACGCATAACTGGTAACGAGCTACCGTCACCTTGAACTTTCCTCGGCCTTACGCAACAGCTCTTCATCAGAAGCATCAGTGAGAGTGATCTGGTTACCCATTTGCCTGAACTGGTTTGCGTGTATTACGTGGGTTGTAATGTATGTCTTTGTCCAATTGTGTTTGAGTATCTTGATGTATAAACTGGTATGTTGGTCGAGAACTGGTATGTTGGTTGGTCTACTACTAAGAGGCTCAAGTTCGATTTCCGATTGAACGATTTTAAGTGATTTATTTTACTGTGATAAGAAACAGGACAAACCCACGACTCTCCTAATGGTTAGAGATAACCCTGGCCTATAGACACTATAAAGGTTGTAGGCGCATCGTTGTCTTATGGTTGAGGTGATAGGCCAATTGTGCAACTCTACCAGCTAGCCTATCTCCAGACTAAAAGACGACAGAATCATTATGGCAGCAGGAAAAGCTAAGGTGGTGGATCCTTATCTGCATCAGTTGCAGCACAGTATTCTATCACCAGTGGTCTCTTTGGTAATGATCCATTTAACCTTTGCTGGCCTCTTACGAGCTGCCTGGCAGAAAAGCAGATGATCTTTTCTACACAGGAGACCAAGATCAACACGAAGGATGCGGTAAGACTAAGATATTTATTTTGATGGCAAAAGTGTTCATCTAAAAATATATCATGTATTGTTCTCCAACTCCATACTTGTTTATTTTTAGGTTAAGTCGATTTGTATATACCAAAAAAATATATATTTTTGTACCTACATATTTTTTTATTGAATCAGGCGTTACTTTTTGGAAATCCATTATAACAGATGTAAAACAAGCCTTTATTTTGCTAATTCCGCGTAAGCAATGTAACTTTTGTGGCAAATAACTTATTATGTAGTGTAACTTTAAGCAGCTTAATTTTAACTTTGTAAGTAGTGTAACTTTTGTGGCTTATTTTACATCTACATGCATAAAGTAAATCGATTTAATTCTGCTAACCTTCTAAACCGAAATACTTTTATGCTCATGTTATAGCCAAATTTTTTTAAGCTAAGCAGGTTTTGATTAACTAATTTAATACAGTTTTCAGCTTTGTGGTTCCTAGAAATAATTGTGCTTCTGCTACAAAAGATGTACAAGCAGGCCACTCTAGTTCAGTTATGAACACCTCGAAATTACTAGATTGTTCTTTAATACAAGTATTTTTGGTCCATTAAACAAGTCACTTTCAGTTTCTCATTAACTAATCGTTGATTGTTTTTGTCCAAGCGAAGCTTTTCTAAATGGCAAGTAGTTTTTTTGTAGTAGAAATACTGTTATGTTTCCATTTAAGGCGATTGTTTTTGGTTATCCCCAATATACTGGTCATATAAAGTAACAGTCGTCGTGATGACTTTTTTTTCTTACCCAAATGTAGCTAATCCAAAATTATTAGACTAATGTACTCCTTTCTCCAAGTGTCGTAAATGTCCAATGCACATTTTACAGAAATTGTGAGGTACCCATTAATCTTGGTTGTGAATTTCCATTCTGAATTCAAAAAAATATGAGTGGAAAATCGCGTCTGTAATCAGTTTTTTTATCTTTGTAAACATATTCACCAGAATTGTAACAAACCCAATCAGTTTACACAGTATTTATTTTTACTAATTTTAATGAAAAATAAGATCTATTTTATTTGTGTTGTTGTTAGACTCACTCTTTACAAACAAGTGCGGAAAAATAATAATGGGGATAGTAGATAAACTAGTGTTATTAAGTTGAAATGATTACTGTCAATACACTGTATTGTACCTTCTTTATTGAAATCAGTTACAAACCGAGTTGCACCAAAAAAAAGATATATTTTGTAGGGCTGTGTAAATAAAGTAAAAAGTTCCAAAACGTATTAATATTTAACCGTAGATAGAATTTGAACCTGCAACCTTCGTTTCTTGAAGACAATCCTCTGAATGTTGGAACACGGGAAAAGTGTTCAAATTAATCTTAAAAGCTTATTGTTCACAGATAGGTAACATTAAACTTGTCGCGTCACCTTGACCTGCATGCGAAAGGTGGGCGAATGTGTAGGTCTTCACACAAATGTATTAATACTGTATCATCCATACTATTAAAATAAGTGTGGTTGTTTGTCTCCCTTTTATGTCAAAACTGAGTATGATATTTATATGCTACAAATTATTAGGAGCTTTATATGTTACAAATAATTGTAAAAACTCGTAAAGTTGTAGGATCTTATAATCACCAAAATTCAGAACATTCCAGGCGAATAAAAAATGTAATTTATGATAATACTATCATACACACAAACAGACACAAGCACTCACGCACGAATGCACGCACGCACGCACGCGTCACACACACAGACACAGAGAGAGTTGCAACAAGTTGCAAACAGACTGTCAAATTGAGAACCTCCTCCTTGTTTTAGTCGGTTGCCAAGATCGTAACACAGTCATAGTAAAGATACTGAGACATAGCCAATTATATTAATTTTATTAATAAAGCTATTGCTTTCAGACGTTTGTCTAAAAGTGTCTAAAAAAGAAGAAAAGAAAGAAAATTATTTATTTGCGGAATATGTGTGTAAATGAGATGTTACAAAAATGTTTAAGTAAGTATATAAACATATTCTACCATATTTTGGTGTGCAAATATTTTAACATTTATAAAAATATTATTTAATTACATGTGCTTTAAATTTTAAGCCAATTATTTATATTTATAACTAGTTTAATTATTTATTACCAAAACATTTAAAAACTATAATTAAATTTAGCCCTGTCTACCGTAAACTACCACCGTTCCCAATCCTAGCCAGTCGGGAGAAGAAACGGCGAAACAAACTCCCCTAGTAACTTTTATATACAAAATATTTTAGAGATCAACCACACAAATGCTTGCTTTGGTTGGAAATTACACACCAGGCTAAATAGTTACATATATCTTGATGGCACCAATAGTCCTCTGTGTAGGGCATGCGTGAAGAAAACAAGAGTCGCCACGCTATGACTATTTTACACTGCAAGACGTAGATAAAACAACTGTGATATGGGGCTCAGCACCTCGGAGAGCTAAGGACCAGACAACAGCTTGTAGGGTATCTTTAATACTGACATTGCGATGAAACAATTTACCCTTTTCTTTGGAGCGAAGCTTGGATGGATGAAATAACTTTTCCCTCTTTAACTATTTCACAAAACTTCTAAACGGCTGAATCGTTTAATAAATTTTTTATATGGGTGTTACGATGGTTTCCTGGGTGATTAAAAAATACAATGAGACCAAGTAGGTGGCGCTGCTGTCGAAATGTCATATTCACTTTAGTTGTTATAAAGAGAAAAGATTGGATTGTTTGTTTGTATTAAATAGGTTCCAAAATTGCAGGATCGATTTGATTTTGTTTATCATTAGAAGTGACGTTATCCCTGCTGAAGAGAGGCTTTATTATCGCTAGGAGAAAATATAAATTTGTCCACCCGTGCGACACCGGGACGGGCTGCTAGTCGATAAATTTATAGAAAAAAACTTTGTAAGTTAAAAGCGTGTAATACCTTCCAACCTGTCAAATCTTTGAAAGAAGTCGGAAGTTGTTAGTTTTACAGCAACTATAAAAATGCTAAGTTTTTATTATATTCGAAGATAATAATAAAACGAAACAGTTTCATTCAAATAAGATGAAAAAACACGGATAATAAGCTACGTTGCCAATTATCTAACTGTTTAATTATCTTAAGAGCCTTCTGTATGGTATAATAGAAGCTAGGAAGCTTGTAAATGACCTTACGATAACAAAACTGTTTACAAAGTCGTTTTAATTAAACCGCCATATTTGTAATGTCTGTGATAAACGTTTTTTTTTTGTTTTGGAAGAAATAACAATGGCGAAAGAAGACAAAATATATTCTTCTTCTTCTTTTTTCGTTTTTCACGACTACTTTGCCAATATCAAGTTAGTTAATTAGTTAATTCAGTCAGTCATAAGTCACTATGTACAAAGTCATGTCAGGTCAGGGTCTTGAGTGGAGCGGTGGCTTCGTGATTCAAGCTCATCTAGGAGATTTGACAGCAGCGAGGAAATGGACGATATACTAATTTCTTCATGACTATTTCATTTGTGCACTTTTGCTGAACAAATTGATCTAATTCCCACCTAAATTAACCAATTTCATTTAATATAAACACGAAATTCAGTAATTATGAAAAATTTAGGACCACCTTCGTTCACGATGGCGTCAAAACTCCACAAAATATGTTGTTGTTTTACATTTGGTAAAGTGCTGTGCAGCAACTTGCCCGGGTAGGGATCCACCTTCGTATTAACTATTCCGGCTGACATTATGACGGCCATGTTTCAGCCTGGAGGGTAGGCTAGATTTGCATAACCGGCACCTCGGCCTCAAACCAGCAATGCACTTATGACATCTATGGTGTCTATAAGCCACGGTTGCTTCTTAATATCAGGAGAGCCTTGTGCTTGTTCGCTGATGTCTTACATAAAAATATATAAGTATACAAACTAGCTAACCCGGCATACATTGTTTTGCCATATAAATTGTTTCCAAGAAAAAATGTTAAGGGTGAACAACCCTTATCACTTAAGGGTATAAAAATAGATGTTGGTCGAGTCTCAGACCTACTCAATGTGCTCACAAAATTTCATGAGAATCGGTCAAGCCGTTTCGAAGGAGTACGGGAACGAACATTGTGACACGAGAATTTTATATATAAGATTACAAATTAAGTACAAGCACCAAGATGGGATGTAGATGCAACATTAGTAATATCATAAATGAAAAAAAAACCCAAAGGACTCATAACGGGGGATGGAAGTTGGTATATAAAAAGAATTCTACGCTGACGAAGTCGCGGATATAAATATGTATCTAAACTGAAGGCAGGTTTTCTTAGAGATAAAAGCCTTCAGAACTTATCTGTAGGACCTCACGATTTAAGTATGTTGAAAAAAAGGGTAAATAGGGATCTTTTTTTTCGTATATCTATTTCCGGTTTTGCTAGGTAGCATCTTTACTGACCATTAAGTTTGAGGATCAATATGTATATTTGTACACGAGTAGGTGCATGTGTACTTAGTTTCTCGTGATAAAAAAGTGACTGACGACAACGCTACCTATTCTTTGCTAAGCAGCTCGCACGAACATTATTAGTTTTGACACTAACACCGTGACCTTAACTTAGAGAGTAGGATTTTTAAACGACTTCCAATAGCCATCTTCCGCCTTGTAATTGTATCACCTATAATAGAAAAACATAAGATTGTTCATTGTGATTAAACATTAAATTGAGAGGTCACTTTATATTGAGTGTATTTTTTTATGATATTAGAAGGCAAACAAGCAGACGGATTTCCTAATAGTAAGAAATTTACGCCGCCTAAGACACCAAAGGTGGTAATGATGCGTGGCTAACCTGAGGCCGGGATGTTAGGCCTCGAGCAAGAGTAAGTTTACCGGCTGCCTTACCTTCCAAACCGAAACACGTCATGACGTTATGGCGGCAGGGATAAGTGAGGCGGTGGTACCAATTCGGGTGAGGCGCTGCGAAACTCTACCACCTAGTCAGATGTCACGGTGTTAGTGACAGTAATCCTTTGCTCGCCTAATATTCCAATTTAAATAAAAGCTCGTAAAGTAAGATAAAGCGGAAGATAACGTATTACGTACACTATGCTAATTTAGTAGAAAATAGTGAATACCTACATATAATATGTATACTTTTATAATGATTAAATAAGTTTATAATATATATTAAGTAATATTTATCTAGCTCATCAAATTAGATTAATTTAGATACAATTTACCGTCTTCGTTTTCAATATTACCCACTTGGAAACTCAAAAACTTTTAAGTTTTTAATATAAAATCGTGATAAAATTAAAATGGGAATAACTAGAAAGCACACGCCCACAAAAAAAATAGATTCATTTAGAAAAATGCAAGTAAATAGTAAAATTAAAATTAAATCTGCCCCTTTAGTACCTTCTTTTTAGAAGTTATTTAAAAACTTTATGAATACAATTCCACATTTTTTTTTAATTTTGATAATGCTACCAGGCTATGTAACATGCAGGCTTATTAGCGTCTGCTGCAATAGCCTAAGCATAATGAGAGGAAAAAGTTGTAGCGGCGATGCGACTGCCGGGTTACGACAGGTCAAGTAGCGGCCTCACTGCATCTCTATCTTGAACATTATCGAGTATGTATTAATCGATAGTAACATCTAGTCCTCTTTATTGATTGATCTATCGAATATAGAAACGCTATCTAAGAACCAAATTACAATTATTGGGAGTAGGAAAACTGTCATTTTCGTACGTTTTTTTAAGAGCCATATTAAATATAAATTTATTTGGAATAAGTTGATAGACAACTAGAGTTTATAATTTTTAGGAACGATGTTCGATGTATTTTTTGGTGTATGCATCTTAATTAACTTCTATGTTTATGCTTTACAAGTACGGTTTATTTATATCAATGAGTAAGTAGAGTTAATAGTAAGGAGCGAGATGTCTATGATTTCTATTTTGAAATGGGTTTCTAAAAATGTATCTATGGAATTTTAATTTACTGTATTTTTTTCAATAAGTTAATAATGAAATGCGAACATGTGGGGAGCAGGTTTTCGATTTCATTTTAAACTAATCGATTAATGCTCATGCTAGAGATAGTGAACACATTACCCTACTCTCGTCAAGTAGCCTTTAGCGGAGACTTGAGATTTATGTCATAACTTATTTCTGTTTCAAAAACAAAAGTTTGTGTCAAATTCTAGTTTAAATCAAAGAAAATAAGGAAAATACAATACACATATTACAAACTAGCTGTTGCCCGCGGCGTTGCCCACTTGATTTATGGTCCTACGGGAATATTTTTTCGGGGTAAAAACTATCCTATGTGTTAATCTAAGTTACCCTCTATGTGTGTGTGCCAAATTTCCCAAAAATTGGTTTAGCAGGTTTTGTTTAAAGAAGTAACAAAAAAACAAACATACAAACTTATCTATCTAATAATCTAGCTGGCGAACTTTGCTCTCTTGGTACTCCTCTTTGCCTACCCTGCAGAGAGACGTGGCGCAAAGATATAAGATTTAGTTACATTGTTCTACTTAATCGCCTCTGTGGTCTAGCGGTTCAGTTGTTGGACTTTACCGCATGAGGTCCCGGGTTCGAATCCCGGGTCGGGCAATAAAAAGAAAATAGGGTTTTTCCAATTCTCTAATAAAAAAAATGTTGCTCGAGATAGGATATGTGCCCGGTTGGCGAAAAGCTTGCCACCTATCACATTGTGGGACTTAGTATCTTCGGCTAGTCGTGGTTGTGCCTCTGCTTACCTCTTCGGGGATATGGGCGTGAAGATACTTTTTTTTTGTTCTACTCAAAATTGGCAGACATTAAAGAGCGTAAGAAGAACACGAAAAAAAAACTTGTAGGGTATTTTTTAATATTTTCTTGTTTATTAATATAACGTGTTTTTCTCCTCAGGTGTACCACATGTGCGACGGTATGGGCCGTCAGTTCAGCTACTCTTGCCCCAACACGACGCTGTTTCAGCAACGGATGCTGATCTGTGACCATTGGTATATGGTTAACTGTTCCACTTCAGAAAGCGACTACGATGCAAACCTTCTAATTGGTCAGTGTGACGTTGCACTTTTTAATTTAAACATATTTTTTAAGTGGACACACTCTAACAGTCTCTCTTAAAGAGTTGTTTTCCCTCGTGTTAATCCGGGCTCCTTTGCAGAATAGACCATCTGCCTTCTTGCCAGGCAGCGCGTAAAAGGCGAGCACAGGCTTAACGTTACTGACACCGTGACATCTGACTAGGTGGTAGAGTTTCACAGCAACCGTCCCGGATTGGTACCACCGCCTTACCTATTTCTACCACCATAACATCAGGGCTTGGCGTTGACGTTTTCCTGTTTGGAGGGTCAGGTAGCTGGTAAACTTAGTTTTGCTCGAGATCTAACATCCCGGCCTCAGGTTGGTAACGCACCATTGACAACTTTGGTTTCTCTAGACGGCGTGAATTTCTTACCATCAGGAAACCTGTCTGCTGGTTTGCCTTAAAATGTCATAAAAAAGAGACCTTGCAGGACCTTGTGATGCTACCAGATTTTAAATTACATAACTTTCAAAAAATATTTTAGAAGGGTTGTGAGATCCAAGTAATGTGACAGCGCTCTACAAACTTTCCCCGTGTTGGTCCGGGCTCCTTTGTAGAATGTAGAATCTGCCTTCTTTGCCAGGCAGCTCGTAAAAGTCGAGCATAGGCTCACCGTCACTAACACCGTGACATCTGACTAGGTGGTAGAGTTTAGCAGCGACTCGCCCGGATTAGTACCACCGCCTTACCTATTCCTGCCGCTATAATGTCATGACGTGTTCCGGTTCGGAGGGTAAGGTAGCCGGTAAACTTACTTTTGCTCGAGGCCTAACATCCCGGCCTCAGGTTAGCAACGCACCATTATTGGCACGCACGAAAAAAGGGGCCCCGCTAAATCAATTTCTTCTACGTCTATATTACGCTCGTTACGTCACTGTTTAATAGTGCGTTGCCAGTGAAAACTTGTAAATCCACGTATTTGTCTGGGTCCGCTGAGTAGAACAGAATAGACTATCTGTTTCTTTGCCACGCAGCTCATAATAGGCGAGCACATGTTAAACCAAGGGATATACTGCCTTATCTATTTCTTCCGCTTAAATAACTTTGTCATGTTCTGGTCCAGAGGGTACAGTAGCCGGTAGACTTGCACAGTAGTCCCAACAAGCCGACCACAGGATAGCGACGCACCTGTAACATTTATGGTGTCTATACGGCACTGTGTCTCTTACAATCAGGAGAAAAATGTGCTTGCTTGCTGACATCTCACATAAAAAAGAAAAGAAAAAAGGGGCTCTCTCTCTTAATCTCTATCAATCTCTATCTCTCTCTCAATCTCTCTTATTGAGAGAGAGAGTCAGAGAAACATGCGCACGCCGCACAGCTTACAATAGCTTAATATAGCAAAAAGTGTCGTGGGCAATTTTTCGTGAGAATTTTTTCCGTCTAGCCCTCTTTCACAACGCGCAATAAGGAACTTCGTTCCAAATTTTATTTCTAAATACAACCTATTTATGTTTGTAAACAATTTAAACTCCATAAAAGTACAGAAAACTGACTCTAAAATACACTACTAAGTCTTCTAGTAAAAAATAATAAATAGTATACCTCAAAAACCACGGCTGGGATTTAACTCTGAATATAAACATAAAAAATGTTTGTAAACTTGTTTATTTGTAAACGATTTTAATCAAATTTGCACTCTGTGTGCAGTTTGATCTAATTTGAAAGATCTCTCATCTCAATATATTACGGGCGAAGGCACGCGTAACAGCTTGTTAAATGTAGTAAATTATATAGGACCACCTCATCTGAAACATGTCCTAGGTATGTCTTCAAAACATTATTATTAAAATCCATTAATAATGAGAGGAGTAATCGTATAACAAACAAACAAACAAACGAAAATGTACAAATTACCTCCTTCTTTTTGGAGTCGGTAAGCTCTTTCTTAAAGTTAAAGAATCACACCAATATAAAAATACATAACGTCTGGCAATACCTACACGTAATGTGGCTAAGAACCATCTCGTTCACATTAGTTCCATCCGTTCAAAAGTTATGATGCCACAGACAGACAAGTCAAACTTATAACAAATCTCTTTTTTCTGTCAAATGTTAAAAAATAATTACAAATTACTATGGTAAGAAAAAATAACTTTTATTCATGTTATTATTCTGAAATTTCTTAGAATTATCATTGAAACATTACGTATTACTAATTAGTCGTTTCAGAACCAACTAACATATTATTATTTTCAATTGATTGATCACTTATGTGTATAAAGTTTACATAATAGTCAAATTAAGGCTCGTGAGCAAACAAGGTTAATTGCATATTGGATGGTACCCTTGGAGATGCAGTCTTGATACCTACTTGATACAAATAATATTCAGATTTAGCGTTTTCATGGTCAAGTATCATTGTTACCTTATAAGACGCGTCGTACTATAATAGACACATTTTTTCTTTCTTATTTTTTTAGTTTTTGGCAATGACGTTGCCATTAGTCAAGTTGAAATTTGCATCAAGTTAACCGTTTTAACAAAACCTGGCTTAAATTGTTCAAAATTAGTTAAAGAGTAATGTCAGGCTCTTGAGTAAAGCGGTGGCCTCTTTACTCAAATTTCACTGGAGGTATAGTACTTTGCAGAATCTTGCCCAGATAGGATCCAGCATCTTGCTTATTTCTTCTACCATAATGACTGTATGGCACCTTGGTATTCCTTTATCGAAGATAGGGTAGACTTGCATATTAGGCCTAACATGCCGCCGGCCACAAGACATCGACGCATCTACAACTTCTGAACAGTCTTAACATCATGATAGCTGTGTGCTTGTCCGCTTTCTCGCACCATTAAAGCAATGTCAGGTCGCATAAAGTTTGCTGGGCTAGCTAGTACAACAATAGTTGTACAAAAACAATTTTATAATTTTAATTGGTAAGAGAATCCTTGGACGAAGTAAAGAAAGAATGTAATGTACAACTAGTACGAATCAACTATACACTCTGCTGGAATGCGACTCCTCTCCCGCTGCCCCCAGCGGCGCCCCGCATTTGCCGCAAGCGCTCAGTAGCGACATCATCCTTGTTACGGTTATCAGACTAAGAACTCACGGAGAGGTTTTCGAAATTTGCGGGCCCGCAGGTTCTGTAGAATGTACATTTATATGCAAAAAGTAAGAGCACATTTCACGACGCGTTTTAGTGCTTTTACACATGATCGGCATGTCACCAACGACATAGGTAACTGCAGCCGTCGACACACGTTGGTTTCAGTCGTCGATGCGCGGTGGCAGTCGACGGCAGCTGTTATCAGACTAAGAACTCACGGAGCGGTTTTCGCCCGCGCCTGCGAAATTTGCAGGCCCGCAGGTTCTGTAGTATGTAAATTTATATGTGCAAAAAGTAAGAGCACATTTCACGACGCGTTTTAGTGCTTTTACATACGAGTGGCATGTCACCAACGACATAGGTAACTGCAGCCGTCGACACACGTTGGTTTCAGTCGTCGACGCGCGGTGGCAGTCGACGGCAGCTGTCGACGCGGCGACGACTGCCGCTACCTAGCTATGCTGTTGGTGACATGCCGTTCGTGTGTAAGAGCTCCTACACCCGCAGCGCCCGCGGGTGTTGCGATTCCCGCGGCAGTGATTGCCCGACCGCAGAATCGTAAAACCTTGCGAGCGATGATTTCAACCGCAACGGCTATGTGTCCGCACAAAAAAACGATCTCGTGAGTTTTGAAATAACTACCAAATATTCCACCACCGCCGCGCACACGGGTAAAAAACGCTCCGTGAGTTCTTAGTCTCAAACCAATCTTTTATCAACATAAAAAATGGCAAATTAATGGAAAATGATGACTGAAAAATGGAAATGACAAAAAACGTCACAGCGCGCGGAACATAGTTAATTTATACGGGTTGCTAAATAAAACAAGATGACATTTCTAGAGCTCATCATGTTTGCACAATAAACTATCATCTTGTCGCTAAAAACTTGTCGTGTATTTTCCTGAAATGGTAGATTATGTAATTATTATTACATTAAATATTACCACTAATGTAATATTACTACATACTTATCATTTACAAAATAAGGTGACTTAAATAATGTAATACTTTAGAGTAAGTAATAATAAAGTATCTATAGGTAGGTACTTTATTCTTTATCTTTTAACCCCCGATGCAAAAAGAGGGCTGTTATAAGTTTGACGTATCCGTCTGTCTGTGTGTCTGTCTGTCTGTAGCATCATAACTCAGGAACGGATGCAGTGATTTCAATTTTTAATTTATAATTTTATTCATGCAAAAGTTTTAACAAAAATGAATTTAAATTATAAGAAATGGCAAGCTCATTCCTGTAAAATATTCATTTGAAGTAGCCCGCTTATAGAGTGAATGCTTATAATGTAGTATTTACTACTATACAATGCAAAAACTTATACAAATAAATGCAAATGCTTAATAGATTTTTTTATCAATTAAGTGTCAATATACTAAATACTTTAAATTGATTAATACCATTTTTAACCACTTTAAAAAAACACCAATGGTTGAATGCCCCGAATGTTAAAATATTCTATCATATCATAAAATTCTATCATATCATGTCATAAAATAATTTATGTAATTATAAAATTTAGAAAAGTTGACAATCCCTAACAAAACCCATCTGTAATCTTTATAAGAACTATCTCGTTATGTCAGCTTTCAAACTTAAAAATCCACATCGTAATCGGTTCACTACTTTAGAAGTAATGTCACAGTAGACATAAACAGACACACCAAACTTATACAAAAAAGAGGGGTGCTCTTTTTTGTCAGGGGTTGACAAAAGTTAAGAGTATAATGTTTAAAGCGGTCGCAAACAACTTGAAGATAATCAAAGTCTTAATAATTTTTTTGGAGGGAAAGTTTATCACATGGTGGAAACCTCTTAAATAGATAGTACTTATCTTTGAAAATTGTATACAATATTGAGGAAAAAATTCTAAAGTTTTGCCGAAGAAAATATTTACGAAAACTGGTTTTGTGATGCGCTACCTAACTAACAGACGACAAACCAAGAAACACAAAAAAGCTAATTTGGTCTTAGATAGCCTATGTCCGTTAATCTTTCTTTACTTTTATATTTCTACAATATTTATAGATTTTACTTCCCTAATGTTGTCTATGTTATATCTATTATAATTATAACGTTGCTTATGGATAAATACCCATATGTCTTCATATAATATAATGCGTCTATTGTACATAAAAACTAAAGTAAAAAATGGCTTTATTTTCATATCATTTTATGCAATAAACGTATAAGTACGCGTTTATTGGAACGAAGTTCCTTACGGCAGGCTTGGAGGAGCTAGGGTTTGCCGCGCATCCGAACTGAAAAAAATGTAATGGTAAAAACCGTAAGAAAAAACCGTGGAATAAAAACGTTAAATGAGACGTGCGCAGGCGCGATAGTTGTATACACAAGCGAGTAGTGTATAATATCTTTCTCTTTCTCCCTCACTCCACCCCGCCAATGCATAGTATGTATATACTTGATATATATCAAGAATATATCAATATATCAAGATCATGAATTGTGTCGATTCTACATTAACCGAAGGAACTTCATTCCTACCTGGTGTCCCACGACACCACATTTATTCATTTTTATCATAGACTCCATAGCAAATATTCTCTAAGCCTTAAACCGTGTCGGCGTATCTCCTTTTTAGTATCAAATTAGTAATACGAGTATCAACATATCCATATAAGATCAGTTTAATCCATGTATCAATTACAAAATACATAAAATTTGTAACTTTTTGGTAACTATTGTCTAACAACATTTTGTAAAAGCATTTGTCAAGTCATTGTTAAATATTGCTACAATGATCTTTAGGAAGAATTTTTGTGATAATCTTTATTTTTATTTATTAAAATAATCAAATGCTAACAAGCTGACAAGTTTTTTTGATTTTATAAAAAACTAGCCGACCCGGTGAACTTTGTATCGCTTGACATTTACAGCTATAAATATCTTTTATGGTTAAAGCATTGTTTTTCCTACTTTCGTTGCAATTTTCCTGGTTTTTTTCTTTTCAAAAGAACCGTCTCCTGATAATAAGCAACATAACAAAAAAAGGAATCTTTTTACTTGCGTTTCATCGAAACCATCACGATTCTTGGTAAAACTAGAACGAATACGTCGCCTACAGTGTTGTTATTATAATGTTGCCAAACTGAAGCTGTAATGTCAAGTCTCTTACGTAAGTTCATCCGGCTAAAACTTTACATACAGATATTGTCGTTACAATGACGTTAGGCATTAGTGAACCGGTTGCAGTGGTACCATTCTGAGTAAGTTGAAAAAGATCTCTACCACCCAGTTCTCTACACTAGAGATGTTACGGAGCTTCGACCGCGCTTCCGATAAGTCGAAACTTCCAATTGATGTAACACTTTCCGTTCCAACTTTAGCTCAACACTTTTGAGTCGGAGGTTTTAATCAGAGGTTGAAGTATAGGTATCTTCACGCCCATATCCCCACAGAGGCGACTATGAAGTATAGTAACAAAAAAACCGCCCCCATTAACCAATACGCATGTCCCGTCGTGAAACTTCGTCTGACAAATGCTCGTTAAGGTACTAATTTTTGGAATCCAACTCCGATTCTGACTTCGATTAATCAAATTAAAAAAAACCCGAATCAGAATCCGGAACCGATAAAATTACCTCCGTTACATCCCTACTCTACGCCATCTGAAAAACTAATGAATCAATCCTCTATCAATTTCAGGTCAGCGAGACAAACCATTCGTGTCTGAGGAAGAGATGCGACTCCGAACACCTAGACCAGACATTCTTTCCGTGCCACCAAATAATTACTATTACGAGGGGTTGAAAGAAGCTGAATCTAAGGTAAAATAAATTAATCATGATTTACCTTTAGCCATTATCAATATCGGTATTGATATAATAGTGTTGGTCTTGGTCTTACAAATTTGAAAGTATTTGAGCTAGACCAAAACAGTGACAGTTAGTATTTGATTATGACCAGGAAAGAACCAAGAAGACCAAGGTTTTTTACTTTGTTTGTCAAGATATCATATTAATTTTGCAATACATAAAGTATTTATCCAAGAAAAGGATGGATCCGCTTGTATTATTTTTACTCGATACAATAATTAGGTTCCGGTAGTCATTAGATATTCAAGCAACAGAAAAAGAGACAGAGAGAGATGAATCATCTTGTTCGTCTCAGATCTGTGTATGTGATTAGTTTTAAAAGTCTAAACTCAAATTTTGATACCATCAATATTAAGAAAAATAGACGTTTATATCTGCTATTATACAGAACACTAGCTGCTCCGACGAACTTCGTTCCACCCGTTCAGTTTGTATAGGAAACATTAAAATGTTGTTTTTCCTAGTTTCCTCACAGTCGAACGGGATAAAAAGATTAGGGTACTTTTCCATGTCCTGGTTTTAAGCTACCTCCCTATCAATTTTTAGCCAAATCGGTTAAGCCGTTCTTGAGTTATAAACAGTCTAACTAGTACGACCTTCTTTGATATATAAGATATAATATAGAGCATAAAATGTTATATAGAACGTATCATATACGTATAAAAAATATCCCTGAATAATTTACACTAACAAATTTTATGTTTGTGCTATTAAGTGTGGCTGAAATCAACGATACTAATACATAGAAATACTTAAATAAGTTCCAGAATAAATAAATAAATTTAATAAAGACCCAGTCCTAGAAATACAGATGTCTGTGGTCACACAAAAAAGTGGAAGTCGAGATTTGTAATTGGTAGGTAGCGTTAGTGACGAACGAGGTGGTTATACATACATGGACATACATATTAGATAAGATTATACCTCTATATAATGTAGTTAAAAATAAAAAAATTGTACCAAATAACATTTTTCGTTTTCATTTCAGTATTTCAGCAACCCTGATAATAATATCATAGACAATGAAGACGCAATTCCAGGGGCAAACAACAACGATTTAGACAACGATGAGCAAAGTCACAAACCATCCAAATTTCCAAAAAGCACTGAAAAAGAAACGTCTAATTTTGGTAACCATGAAACCAACCATGTGAATGTACCACCACCATCTAAGGAACTTATTCCTCCATTCGAACCAACAACGACGGAAGCAACATCAGAAGAATTTGAATTAGATGTTAGAATGAAGGAAACACAAGATCCTGTGTATAATTTCATAAAACGATTTGATCCAAATTCACCAGATTCAATAAAAACATCTATGTCACAAAGCGAAATTATTAACCTTAACCATCATCTGCCTTCTGGACCAGCAAATTCAGAAGAAGAAAGAACACCCAGAAAGCAGAAAAATTTCGGAAACAATGTTAATTTAGTACAAAATGAAAAGAAAGGCAGCATAGATGAAAGTAGGTTTGATACAGTAAATTCTAAACCAATTACTGAAAGTACAGTTTCAAATATTTCGCAACCCTCTCGAGAGTTAGAGCCCCCTAAATTTGATTATGCAAACATTATCACAACTACAATGGGACCACCGATATATTATGAGTGGAAATGGGCTGTACCTGCATTCGATTTGGAACCTCCTAAAACTCTTAACACCTCAAATGTCACTTTGCCAAAAATAAAACCAGATAGCAAAAGGCCTTTCAGCAATATTCCTAGGACAACACCTAAAACAGTTGACCTAACTCCTAGCAACACTGAATATAATATAAGCTCCTATTTTGTACCTGATTACGTATTTCCCCTGGATAATCCGCATCCAGGTTATGAGGATGAAGGTGCACAAACTTCTTTTCAAGTTCAAGTCGCTAGGCCCGGGAGAGCTAGTTATGGGGAAAATCCCAACTGCCCTCAATGTCATCCAGCATATTTGAATCCTGGTACTTGTGAGCCTTGTATTGTAAAGCGGTAATTACGAAGTATCTAATTTAAGCCACAAATGTAAAATACGCTTCTTATTTAAATACAAATATTGGTAAATAATCGATAAAAGGTATACTTATTATATTATTAGTTATACTTAAGACCAGATTTAAAATAAATATTTTTGTCAAGGCTGTTATGATATTTTTTTGGTGCTTTTTTTATTTCGTGATAGCCGTTACTAATTATGAAATCAAAATCAATTCTATTTCACAGTCACATATACATTGAAATATTTATTCTGTTTAAATAGTTCTGTAGATAGTTGAACAGGTTTTCAAATAAAAAATAATGTGTGGTGAAAAAGCACATTTGCATTGACATCCGTCATTAATCGAACAAAGTGGCTTTTAGAAGAGAAGATGAGTTTGGAAGGTTAACTTGTAAAGGGTCACTTACAAATCACTATAGAAAATACAAAGCAAGTTTATTTATGTCCTACTATGTTTAAACGTAATAATGAAACACAACTCATTTCGACACCAACTTCAAAAAGTAGTTTAAAGTAAGTCTTATCGAAAAAATTTAATGTAAAAGATGACTAACATTATTATGTCTATTTCTTACAAAAACTTATTGAGGTAAAGGTAATTGTAATCTTACGAAATCCTGCTAGTTAAAGGAGTAGACGACATAAGTCTAAAAACTTCTTACGTAATATGTTAACATATAAGGTATATGCTAAGGCATTGCCAGGATTCTATATATAGGGGGGCAGATAAAGAAAATTCTAGACAATATTGTTTTAATCATGGTTTTTGTAGTGCGAGTATATCATATAAGTATCTAGTAGAGGTGAAGAAACGTTTTAAACTAAAATGAATTGTAGTAACTTACCTTTTTTAGTTTTTTTGGATAATTGTCTTGTCCATATTTAGCATATGTAGCTCGTTTTGACGGATTTCAGTCATACGAAGAGTTGAAGTACTACGTGAACGCTTTTCTATGGGGCGGCAGCCCGTACCTCGCTACGCCCATGGGTATATATTATGAAATATTTGGGTATTTTTATTGATTCGTCTCATTAAATATGAAATAACTACTTACCTTATTAGTTTTGCTACCTATATCTTCCAATATGTGCAGTTCCAATTAAAATAAATTAGAAAAGTTGCGAGGTCTCAAAAGACACCCTGATGGAACGAAGTCCCTTTCGATTAATTAACGAAGGAATTGTAATAAAATTTAATTTTTAAGTTATAATATTTTTTTATTATAAAAACAAATATTAGTAATCAAAATATCTGGCTTGCTTTCTATAAGAGAGAGAGAGAGAGAGAGAGAGAGAGAGAGAGAGAGAGAGAGAGAGAGAGAGAGAGAGAGAGAGAGACAGACATACAGAGAAACTTGCGCACGCCGTACAGCTTACAATAGCTTACTAATAGCAAGAAGTGTCATTACAACTTTTCGTGAGATTTTTTCCGTCTAGCCCCCTTTCACAACGCGTGATAAGGAATTTCGTTCCAAAAATTTAAACTCAAGTTATGTACCTATAAATTCAAAGAAGGTCATGTTCAATTAGGATTACAATGTGAATTGTTCAACCTTATCGTAGGTTAGATATTTAAAGCTCTTCATACGTTAGAATAAAATATCACTGCACTGTTATTGATCAGAGTGCCTCTAGAGAGCATTTTTTGTATTTTTTATAATCATTTTTTTGTGACTGTGAGTTACAAAATGTTTTTTTTATTCATAAGTAAAAAGTTAGTTCGTTAGTTGCAAATTTTATAATAGGTACGATACGTAGTGCCTTGGAAACTCATTTCTAATAAGTGAAGAGTTAAACCTTAGTAAAAGGTTGCTACAAGTTTTCTCGCATGTTAGAACTTGGAAATGCGTGGAAAGAGATTTCTAACCTTTTAATCTACGCAAAACACCAAAATCGTTTCTGTTCATTACAAAAAAATGAGTTAAAAAAATCTTCTCCTTTTTTCAGACATGTGAAATTAAGAAAATCGCTGGTTTTGCAAATTTTGAGTACTTTGCTCAAAAATAATATATTTAAGTTTTAAACAAGTACTTGAACATTCAACTTGTAAAAATATATTAACAATTAATACATAATGTGTAAATATTTTGTTAAGCATAAAAGTACAATTATACTTATTGTAATATACAAATTTTTACTTAAGTATATATTAAAGTTTTTAACATTTTATTTAACTATTGTAAGTATATTTTCTGTACTCTTTGTAATCATGTGCCTGTTGGAAGCTAGATTTTTAAAATAAATAAATTTATTAAATAATAACCTTTTTTGATTACAAATTCGTAAAAGTACGTAAATTTTTGTGTAGTAAAGCGGTTTTTTGCTGGAGTTTACACTTTTTAACTCTGATCTGGTTTCAATTGCAAGTGGGTGTCATGATTTATTATTGATTACCATTTGCAAAGCCGCCGTACTTTCACTCAGGATTCAAATCATTTTTGCATTATGTCGCAGAGATTCCTTTGATGCCTTGCAGAGAGCTAAGAGTTCAGCCTGGTAGACAGTACAATGAGCAAGAGCAAGCTTGAGCGCTTTGGTTTCGGACTCACCCTTCCAGACAGAAAGTGTTCCCCAACCCTGCCCTCAATCTTAATCCCATCCGTAAAGATGCAGACATCGTAGTGTCTTTATATTGTTCCTCATCTTCCAGGTTTTTGAACTCTTGCTCAGTGCTCTTTGGATGATGCTTAACTGCTCGCGAATACCCCGTTTTTTTACCGCAATGTGCCAT
>NJDC01001283.1:112776-134212 GCA_002245475.1 Calephelis virginiensis
TGGGTAATCAGATATATTACTACATTACAGTGTGTCGTTAATAATATTACTATGCTGCTGTTTTTCATGATTACGATAATAGTTTCTTTCGAGATTTCGTTTGACCAAAACGGAATGTGGAAAAGTTTCTTCTAATTATTTAGACTTTAAAGAGTAATTTAATGCTGAGATATTTAAATCCGCTAACGGTTTTGCGATATATTTTTAACATTGGCTTAAATGAGAATATTCGGTTTTAAACTCGTTTGCATTAATGTCTTCGTGAGGAAATTCCGCAAATTCGTTGCATTTTTTGGTCAATTCATATAATTTTATTGCTATTAATTGACAAAGAAATCTAAATCAATAGTCAATTTCTTAATATGCTATCACCTCTGTGGCCTAGCGGTCTGACGTCGGACTTGACTTCTTGAAGTCCAACACAGAAACTTAGAAAATACGTCGTTTCAATTTTCTAATTAATAAACGTTGCCACTTGCCCGGGATTGGATTTGTGCTCGGTTGGCGAAAGGCTTGCTACCTATCACTTTGTGGGTCTTAGTGTCTTCGACTAGTCGTGGGTGCCCTGGCTGTGCCACTGCCTGCTTATTCGGGGATATAGGCGTGCAGAAGATACTTGGTATACTACTGAACGTTTTTTTAAAGTTATAATAACTAATGGGCCAATTAGTCTCTCAACTGATGATCCTTAAAAAAAAATGCGGCATGAGCTGCAAATTTTTTTCAAACTTATACTCGTGTTTGCAATCATCCAATAAGTATCTGAATATTTTTCTTTAGCTGCAATTTCATATTGAAAAAAATATTTATATTACGTACGTTATTGACATAACTAATCAGAGATTCGTAAAGTTTTGTCACAACGCACAGTATTTTTATGAACCTTATATTAAGACAGATTAATTTTATTGGATTTTCGAATGGAGAAATATATTACTAACGCAAGACTAAGAACTCACGGAGCTGTTTTTGGCCGCTCCCGCGGCGGTTGCAGGTTCTGTCGAATGCAGATTTGTATGCAAAAAGCGAGAGCACATTTCACGACGCGTTTTACACCCGTAGCGCCCGCGTTTGCTTGCGGTTGCCGCGACAGCGGTCACCCACCGGTTGATTCGTAAAAGTTTGCGAGCGATGAATTCAACCACATCGGCCATGTGACAGCAAAAATTAGAGGTCTCGTGAGTTTTGAAATAGAATCCGTAGTTCGCCGCGCGCGGATAAAAACCTCTCAGTGAGTTTTAAGCTTACAACTCCCACGAGCCTAGTTATCATAGCTTTTAATAAAATGCGATCCGAGTAAAAGAGTTTAAAAAATATTTTATTTAGTTGTCAATGAATGCAACACTTAATTTTTCACCCTGCTCATAAAGATCTAAAGTAAAGACTCGTAAAGACAGGGCTAAATTATTAACCATCCACCGGGAAGCTGCGACTATGCAGTTTCAACATAATCGCAAATATTGCAAAAACTTACTTATTTTTATTAACTAAAGTCTATAATATCAATCTACTAGCTATTGTCCGCATGGTGAATGGTCCCACAGGAAAACTATCATATGTGTTAATCCATGTTACCTTCTATATGTATGACAAATTTCATGAAAATCTGTTCAGTAGTTTTTGCGTGAAGTAGTAACAAACAAATAAACAAACAAACATACATACTTTCGCATTTATAATATTTATAGGACAGCTCCTTGAATTTCGCATCGATGAGTTTTGGATGAATGATCGCTAGATGACATTCTAGTAAATAAGGGAAGGTGCGTTCAGAAATGTGATTACATTTTGTAAACTTTCAAATTACCGAATAATTGAATTAAAAGTATAATATGTAACTTGAAAGTACATTTTTTATGATATAGGAAGGGAAACAAGCAGACAGATTTCCTGATGGTAAAAAATTCATGGTGCCTAGAGACAAAACCAAAGGTGCTAATGGTGCGTTGCCAACCTGAGGCCGAGATGTTTGACCTCGAGCAAAAGTAAGTTTACCGGCTACCTTATCCTCCGAACTAGAAAACTGACGTTTACTAGGAGTAGGTAAGGCGGTGGTAACAATCCGGGCGAGTCGCTGCGAAACTACCACCCAGTAGGATCTAACGGTGCTAGTGAAGGTAAGCCTATGCTCGCCTTTTTACGAGCTGTAACACGCTACAAGACTCTAGCTTATAAATTAAAGTTAGTAAATGTCTGGTTAATTACAATGATTATTGTCTGGTTACTTACAATTATTCTTAAACGTGTATTGATTCGAATAAATCTGAAAAAGATCGACCTTCGGGCAACGAGAATAGTATAATGCACCCGACCAAAATATTTTGAAGTTAAATGTGAGAAAAATATTCGATCTCTCGGGGCCCTCTGAGTATGGGGGCCCTGGGCACTGATCCCGTGTGCCCTTATGGTAAAGACGGTATTGGCTGTACTACCTTCGAACATCAACACTACATCGTCCGCGTATGCCTACAAGTATGTATCCATTTCTTCTCAGTCATATAGGAGCGGGTCTAGTAGCGTGTTCCACAGCATGGGTCTTGCGATAAATCCTTGAATACATCCCTTAGTCCTGAATCTTACTACCTCCACTCCAATATATCTAACCCGAACTGTTCTATCACTAAGGTCGTTATCGTAAAGTCGATTGCTCGTCTCAGGTACAATGGGCATTTCTTTTCTGTAATTTGCATTTTTTAGGCGAGCTACCAAGCGTTATCGAAAGCTCCCTCTATGTCTAAGGAGAAGTGAGAGGAGAGATTTATTACACGCCCCTGATGCAATTTATTACGTATGTAATGCATCAAGTCATAAAGGGAGTCCTCGGTGCTTCTTTGTGGCAAAAAGCGACATTGTTTTTTGCTCAAATTTGATAGACTTTGGCATCTGAGACGAGCAACCAGCATTTTTATTATAGAGATCACCCAGTACTGGCAGACGGCAGTAATCCTATTGGTCTATATGATTTTGGAACATTAGAATTGCTTTTGTCCGGTTTCCTTAAAACAACCGTGGTTTACTTCTACATTTTCGAGAAATATGGGAAATCTAAAATTTTCCCCTGTGTTGGTCCGGGCTCCTTTGAAGAATAGACCATCTGCTTTCCTTTGCCAGGCAGCTCGTAAAAGGCGAGCTCAGGCTTACTGTCACTAACGTCGTGACATCTGGCTAGGTGGGAGAGTTTCGCAGCGACTCGTCCGGATTGGTACCACCGCCTTACCTATTCCAGACGCCATAACGTCATTGCTTGCCATTGACGTGTTCCAGTTCGGAGGGTAAGATAGCCGGTAAACTTACTTTTGGTTGAGGCCTAACATCCCGGCCTAAGGTTGGCAGCGGACCATTACCACCTTTGATGTCACTAGGCGGCGTGAACTTCTTACCATCAGGAAAACCGTCTGCTTGTTTGCCTTGCAATATCATAAAAAGTGTCGGACATTTATTTGGGAGTTTTAAGAACAGTAGCGGGTTATTGTTAATTGCGTGTACTGCAGCTGATATTTGTTATAAATCCATCGGCACCAAACACTTTTTTTGGGGAAAACTCTCTGCTCTCAAGAGCTGCTCAGTTTTACTTTTTCACTAAGAAACGTGTTTTATCACCTACACTTAGGTTGGGTGAAGAAATTATTCCCTTTAATAATACAGTAAAGATCTTAGGAGTACTACTAGAAACTAGAATTAATGGTTTTTATACCTTAGCTATGAAGCCCAGAAATCGGAAAAAATGTCAATATCCTTCGCGCTTTTTCCGGAGTCTGGTGGGTCTCACATCCATATTCCCAGAAAATTCTTTACAATGACGACAGATAGGAATCATTCGGACTATGGAAGCTTCCTATTTAGTACATGTAATAAAACGGGCCTTGACAAACTTGATCTAAGAGTCTCAGCGTAATTTCCGAAGCAACGCGTAGTTCTCCTTTCAATGCCCTAAAAGTCCTTTAATGCTTAGATGACAATATATTTGAGCAGACAGGTTCATTTGATAAGAATGTCAAAGTGTTTTCACTTTCTCATGCTTGTCACTTCCCTTATGGAAAGTTACTTTACTACAAAGAGTATAATAATATACATATACAACTTTACTATTTACTTATACCCTCTTAAATAAGCTTGACATCCTGTTAAAGATATTAGAAAATCGTTATTTCAAAAAAAAGGTATGTTCAAATGTAACAATTTAAATCACCAATATTGTTGACTGTCAGCTTTGAGGCCTTATTAAATAAAAAAAAAAACTATGAAATGTTTGGGCATAAAGCAAATTAATCCCAATGCATACCATATGTTTAATGAAATTATCTCTAGACGAGGGCTAGACTGGTTATCTGTTTATTCAGAATCTTCGAAGCTCTCACTAGATAGTGCTGTAGGAGTAGGAGTCTGGATTCCAAGATACAAAGTAATCCTCAGCTGTAAATGCCCTCCAGAAACCTCTATTTTTACTGGTGAGACCACTGCTCTTTTGGAAGCTATTCACTGTATCACTAGCCATGACCTGAGCAAATCCGTATTTATTTTCAGTTTATTTTGCTTCCTGTTAATCCCTTATGTTCTATGTCTAAATCTTAAAGCTAAAAGAAGCATTGTAGACTTGTTCCCTCTTAAATTTTAAAGTAGAACTAGCTTGGATTCCAAGCCGTAGGGCATCAAAGGAAATGAGTCTAATTGATAGAAGAAGGCGTTGCTTTGCGGAAATTCATACTTAAATACAAATAAAATTATTTAATTTGCAATTTCCCACCAAACAAACCTTTATTTTTAATATTAAATTTAAAAAAGATATTTTAAATTTTAAAAAAATCTGCTCTTTCTTGTATCATAAGGTTACGGCTAGATTACTTGTCTATCACTGTACAATAAAAAAAAATAAGAGTAATAGACTACTCTTGGAGTGAATGTGGCTTAGACAAAGGAACTATGGAACATATATTCTTCAGATGTCCTAAACATAGCTTACTCTTATATAAAATCCTTACAAAAAATCCTTGCCCCTCCTAACTTTACATGTCTTTTGACAGATGTGTATCCATCATTTAATAAAGCCCTCGCCAAATATTTAACCCATTACAAAAAAAATGTAGTCATTGGCAAGTCTTTACATAATATTGTTTATTTCTAACACTGAGTACATTTATTTACTTGTGCATAAGTCTTTATAATTTGTGCATTTATTAAGGTAATATCAGTGTCAGCATGTTCTATTTAGATTAGAAATGGTAAAACAAAGAAGCCACAGGCTAGTAAGAGAACTATACATTTGGAAGAAGCTCTCCTCTGTCTCTTTCACCAAAGACAGAAGACTTTGGCAGGATTATTATGACCAGACAAGAAGAAGACAATGAGAACTGAGTAGGTTCCAGTTGGTTCCAGTGACCATGTACCTAGTGCGGAGTTTTGCGCCATCGAGAGAAAATATGGTCGAAGTTTTTTCATAATTATTAAATTTCGTGTTTAGATTGAGTAAAATTAGTCAACTTTGGTGGTATTTTGTACAATTTTGTCCAGTGAAAGTGCACAAATAAAATAGTCATGAAGAAATTAGCGTGTCACTAAATAAGTTTGAGTAATGAAGCCACCGCTTTACCCAAGACCCTGACATGACTTATTGACGACTTATGACTAGTTATAATTGAATCCCGATTTTGGTAAATATGATGTAAATTTCTACTTGAGTAATAGCAAAATGCGAACGCGAATGCCAAAACCTATAGAAAGAAGAAGGAGGCCATGTGACGTTTGTAGATTTTAATCATTAATGTGACTTTGACAGTTAATGGCATGGCGTCATGCGTGGAGTGTGGTGTATTCCAATTTTCTAATTTTCATGTCGTTTCGTTTGCTATCAATTGCATTTTATAATTTATTTTTATGTATGTGTGATTAAGTAATTGATATGAGTAAAGCAAACGCGTTAGGTCTTGTAAATTATGGAGATTCCGACGATGACTCGGATGACGAAGTGATGATTTCTACCCCAAAAATCTCTGAT
The DNA here is from genome assembly GCA_002245475.1 of Calephelis virginiensis. Classification (NCBI taxonomy): domain Eukaryota; kingdom Metazoa; phylum Arthropoda; class Insecta; order Lepidoptera; family Riodinidae; genus Calephelis; species Calephelis virginiensis. The sequence continues at coordinate 118,769 of NJDC01001283.1, forward strand.
AATCACAATCGAGTAGCGCCAGGTTATCCTCATCATGAAGCAGCGAGTCACCAACCGCCGACCGGCACTGCTGGGATACATCCTGCCCCTATACCGCATTGCCGTAAGTTGTTTTAATCTTAAGGTTACTGGGTCTATTTTTTCCCTTTAGTTGCGGAATTGAACGAGCAAACTATCTTAATTTAAGTTGATACTGTAGTGAATTTTTTGCTTGTTTTAATTTCTAATTAGTCATTCACTTGAGGAATCCTGTACAGGTTAAGTAAAAATCTAAGTGTTGTTATTTTCTAATGTGGAACTATGTTGTGTTTGCCTGTGGTGATATAGTGTATATTATATTAATATAGCTTTATGAGGCTTATTAATTTAATCGTAACAAATGGTTGCCTTTCCATTTAGATAGAATTGTAAGACCAATCAAATTGGCCATATTCATATCATATTGGCAACATCAAATGTTTTTCAAAACTTAGACATATAAGGTATGACACTATACATTTAAACATAACCTTGCAACATGTTGGGAATCATTTATTTCCCGCAAAGTATTCTGTCAAAGATGTGTATTGAAAAATAGTGTTAAATAAAAAAAAAAATTATCTTGTTGCCTCATGTGGTATAACAGTATACTGTTATAACTTCATGAGGTCTCAGGTGAGATCCCTGGGTCAGCCAATCAAAAGACAATGTATTTTCTCAATTTATTAAAAAAAATATGTTTCCCGGGATTGGAGTGGTTGGTGATAGGTTTGCTACTTATCATATCACGTAGTGTTTTCTGCTATTTTTGGATTGGCCTCTGCCTACTTCCTTGGGGTATGGACGTTAAGATAAGATAAGATTAAGATAAGAGACTACTGTTATAAATAAATAAAAAAACACATAGACACTGAGATGTAACTATTTATGTTCATCGTCAATATGCATTGTCCATATCAAAGATCTTGTTTTGTTTGTGGGCTATATATTGCTTTTTTATATCTATTGCTTTTATTTTGTAAATTCAGGCATTGTGCATTGATGACATGCATGATTATGGCTGTTCTAGCTCCTCTAGAATCTTTTATGAGCTCTATTGAGTATTATATCTATCTATTTTTAAAATAGCAGACTCCTGCATGCCCCCTGTCTTTCCAAGTTATTAAGCCCTTTGTTTTGCCACTACCCTGCTCTGTAACAGTACATATATGGTGTTTCTTCTTATCAATTTCTGATTCAATTTTAGTAATTATTCGAGATCAAATTTAATCCTAATTAACTACATTATTAGATATGTCAGTTACCAATGAAGCAGTTAATAAGTCTAATTTTCTTTATTTCAGCGTGGTCAGCTTGTTATGACGAAAACAGTGGATTTACATATTACTGGAACCAACTCACAAATGCTGTAACATGGGAGGCACCTCCAGAGTATTTACTTGCTTTAAAACTAGCTCAACAACAATTACATACCTCGGGTAAGAATTGTTCTAACTTTTAATTTGTTAGTAAACAAATTATCTACTGAAAGAGGCAAAACTTTTAATATAATTTTTTTTTGTTTAATTGATTAAATTGAAATTCTAATGTTTTCACTTGGTTGTACACTTAATTGAGTGATAACTAAAGTTTTGTATTTTTCCTTAGTGTTAATAGATTTTTTAATTTGACATTAGGTTGTTTCTTTATACTAAATTATATCCTTAAGAAGTCAGAATTATGAAATGAATAATTTCTATTACATATATTTGTTCTTGATTCACTTAAAAAGCTTGTAATGAATATAAAATTTACTTAAAAATCAAAAGGTCCTGGAGTAGCTATGCCTGAACCTGATATTTTTCAAACTTTTTTTTAACATTGCAAATACCAAATACAATTTTTTCTGTAAAAATGACACAAATTAATTGAAATTAAAAGTAAGCAAATTTTATGATACCGGTTCTATGTTCAATAATTAAAATAAATAATAACATGTATATAATTGCCTATTAACTTTAATAGTGAGTCTCTGAGTGTTGGGAGTCCTGATGGGAATAGAGTCTGGACTCTATTGATGATTAAAATGGTTTTTCTCTTTCACTAAATGAGCACATAAACTAATAATAACTTTTAGGAAAATGTTGTGTTTCTAGTGTTGTTTGTTTATTTGAAGTTGAATATTTTATCAAGCTTAATTCTAATTTGAATTTTTTAGGCTCTACAGAAGTTTCTGCAGAAGAGTGGCAGTTATATCAGCAGGCATTAGCAGAAAAACAAATTTCCCAAACAAAAACAATAGCTAAGGCAACATTAACAAAGCCTATTAAGAAAATAGAGAAATTGAGTGGATCAAAGGAAAAAACTGTTAAATCAACAAAGAAAAGACCTGCTAGTGATGATGAGGATGAGTAAGTAATTAGTTATTACCTAGGAATATTTTAGGTTTCTTACGAACTACTATCAATCTCTGTATCTCAAGCGCTTTTCATAAAAATAATTGTAAAGAATGTTTCTAACTCAGAACTGTCTTAATAAACTATTAAGACAGTTCTGAGTTAGAAACATTCTTTATTTTCTGTCTTTATTCCAATTTGTTCCTTAATATATTTAATGTTTTGACAATGTAAAAAAAAAGAAACTGTGTTTGCTGAAAATCAGTTAAATGAAATTGAATGTAATATTTTTAATTGAATGCAGATTGTTACAAACAATGTTGTGGGCTTAAGCTGGCTTATCATGAAGCTGAAGAAAAAAAGTTTTGTTTCGTTAAACTCTGGTAATTTTTGTTAATAACTAGAAATACTACTAGGTGGTAGAGCTTCATACTAACTCGTCTGGATTAGTACCACTGCCTTACCTATTTCTGCCGCCATAAAATCAGTGCTTGCTCTCAACGTGTTCCAGTTCAGAGGATAAGGTAGCCGGTAAAGTTACTTTTGCTGGAGGCCTAACATCTCGGTGCCAAGTTGGCAACGCACCATTACCACCTTTGTTGTCTCTAGGCGGTGTGAATTTCTTACCATCAGGAAATCTGTCTGCTTGTTAGCCGTACAATATCAAAAATATATTCGAGTTTAAAAAAAAAACATTACTCAATTTTTTATGTTTATAAGATAACTGCAAATAAATAAAATATGTACCTATTTATTTTACAGGAAAATAGAACTAATTACATCTTACCACAACTCGGATTCAGATTCCAACGATGAAGTTGAGAAATCACAGAAACCTTTATTGAAACCCAAAGTATTAAGTCAAGTGAAACCAGCAAAAGTTCCATCTAAGAAACCAAAGACTAAGACAGTGGAATATGGACCATCTTTGCCCGCTAATCAAAATTATTCATTACCAATTGGACCAGAACTTCCACCAGATTTGAGGGTAGAAACAGATACTGAAAAGCCTCAATCACCACTAGATGTCAAAGTAGTAGAAACTGAAGAAACGGTAAGAAATAATTTAGATTCATCACTATAAAATTTAAATGATCAAAATTCATCTATTGTTATGCACCAGTGATGATAAAATTTCCTGACAAGCGCAAAATACAATTTCCACTTAGTTCTTTTAAAAGTGGTGTTTATGTGTATTTCATATTTTAATTAAATATGTTTTATACATATGGAACACAAAAAAATTGCTAAGTAGATTTTGTTTATGAAAACTGTGATGGTCAAAGTTTTCAATCTGAGGTGCTTTGTTGCATTATTATTAATAAAGTGTTGCAACTTGAAAAAAAAAGCTAGTATCTAAAACATTCTAATTTGTTATTGTAAAAAGAGGATGTAATATTTTGTTTGATTTTATATTTCAATCGCCTCTGTGGTCTAGACTCTAGTCTAGTGTTTGGTGTCGGATGTGACTTCTTGAGGACAAATAATAATTAGGAAATGTATATATGGATGGATGGATGATGGATGGAAATGTATAAAGTTGTCTGGGATTGGATATATGCCCAGTTGGCGATAGGCTTGCCACCTATCACATTGTGGGACTTAGTGTCTTCGGCTAGCCATGGGTGCCTTGGTTACACCTCTGCCTACGACTTTGGGGATGTGGGTTTGAAGATACTTTGTATCTTTCATCATTTTGTCGTTACTAGCTTAGCCCACAATGAAATAAAATCTATTTAGTATATTTTGTGTGAAAAAGTAACAAGCATCCATCATTACATTTAAGTAGTATATATGGGCACAAGTTTAAACAAGTGTTAGCCCTTACTAAAAAAATATAAATTGAAAATATGCATTGAAATTTTGTGTTATTAGTAAACAAATGTAGAATAAGCCTTCATTTTTTTCTAATATCATTAAACAGTTAAATGGAACTGTTGTTGCGGGAAATCTTCTAAGTAACACAGAATGTGACAAGCCTAAAATGTTCCCACTGCCAACCATTGTAACTAGACAGATTATAAATAGATTGTAGAAAAATTATTGCAAAGTCTAATTCAATAAAATACTTACAAAAAGTAGAGAAAATGTTTCAGGCTTTATAGTTAAAAAATATGTACTAAAAATTTCTTTGCTAAACTTGTTTTAATAGATTTAATTTTTTTTCAATGTCTTTCCTCAGGATGTTAAATCTACACCAAAAGAAAATGATGATGATAGTGATGAAGATTCTTTGTTGAAAAAACTAAAAGATAAAGCAAAACTTTTAGAAAAACTAGGAGGAGAGTTACCTACAGAATTACAAAAAATAATTAGTGATGAAATAAACTCGAGAAATGCGTCACCAAAGCCTGAAAATGACAAATTAGATATAGATGATTTATTAGAAGAAATAGAAAAAAAGGAACTGCCCAAAATTAAAAAAGTGGAAGTTACTGAAACAAAATCAAATATTAATAGTGGAAATACATCTCCAAGTGGAGTAAGAACACCTCCTTTGGAAGAATTAAAAACAGTTTATCCCAATTTAGATTTAAATGTACCCAAAAGTTTATTCCCTAGTGCACTCAACATAGACGAAAGTAAAGAAATAAAATTGGAATCTGTCGAAAAAACAGACAAAGAAAAAGACAAAAAGGAGAATGTGTATTTAATGGATACAAAAGAACCCATTGAAAATATTGGTAGAAAAAAATTAAGGATATCAAATTCAGTGTTACCAGAACGAAAAAAGGAAGCAGTAACTACGCCATTATATACAACGAAATATTCACAGTTTATTGAAGGATTCTCCAGTGAGCGAACTGGATTAGGATTTACTAAAGAAGAAGTTGTATTAGCAAGTCCAAAGAATACAATAAGCTATGGGAATGGGTTAATGTTTACAAAAGGGGAGACATTGAATGAGGAAAAGAAAGAAGAAAAGGAGAAGAATGAAGATGTAGAAGATATGATTGATTTATTAGAAGCAAAATTAACTTATTTGACACAGTTGCAACCAACCACATTAAGTCCAGTCCAGGAAATGCTTATACAGTTGCAGGTAACTTTTCTTTTCTTGATTTCTACCTTTTTTCCTAACTTATATTGGAAATATAATTTTTCCATTACTTATTTGTGAAAAATTAAATAAGTAGAAATTTTAAACGTAAGATTTACTTGCAGAAGCAGAGATGTTCTGATTATATAAAACAGTCACAGCCTGCATTCTGAAAGATGTTGAAAAGGCATTGCTAAATAGAGGCTAAGTTGTAGGTATATTCATTTACACGATAGTTATTTGATGACTATTCGTTTTTTTTTTTTAATTTTGTAATCCTTGACACCATAATGGCTAGCACTGACGCTATTCTGAAATAGGTAAGATGGTGGAAATAAAAGTTCACGGAAGCCTTATTTTTGTATCAACAAATTATTTTAGGCTCAAAATCCTGTTGAATTTTCTGGTTGTTTTGGATGTGATTTAACATGGAGTTGGTGGGTTAATCACAAAATTAGTGATTGAGAGCATAGACTAACCAATATTTGAAATTGTAATAATTTATGTCATATTGAAGTAACACAAATTAAGGGTTTTTCTAAATCCCTGAATTATTTTTTATGAAACTTATCATTTATGTATTCAGAGAATGGACATTGAATTGGCCTATTATTTTCAAAAAGCTGGCCATGCTTTTGTTGTTAAAAAGGGAACAAAAGCTTGTAAGAAAAAAATGTTTTCAAGCATATTCTGGTACAACATATCTAGCATAGATGTAACTGGTGTGGTTACCTTAAACCAGGATCTAGAGCCTCTTCTGCCATATTAAATTAACATAGACTAACATAGGAATAAAATTTAGTTGATGACTGTAATACCAGATGAGATTATAATACCAGGCTGAATGTTGGATTACTTAACTTCGTGTTTATTAATAAGAGACTTCTGTATCAGTAAATTTACTGGCTGCTATTTACTAACCTCCATGTCGAAGCTAGGCGAGCACTATGTTGGCACTGGGCCTGGCCTGGACAAATAGAAAAGTCTGTGGTACCAGTTTGGGGGTTGCAGGATTCTGTCACATAGTCTTTTTTTGTAATATTTTATCTGGACAGGGTATTAAGTAGTACTAGTGGTCGCCCATTGGGCGAAATTCGACCATAATTCATTTTAATATGTTGTTGATAAGAACGCCATCTTCATTTTTTAAGACCAACTACTTTGTTTCCAAACTATATGGTGCGCCATCTGTGATCTTTTATCGTTATTATCAATATATTTGTTTGTGTGTGTCGAATTCATGGTAGTGTGGGTAATGTTTTATTTATTGATTTAATGTACTTTGTAAGCATTGTTATTGAAAAATATTAGCGTTCTGCACTTCTCCCACACATAAACTATAAGTTGGCCAAATTTCATATTCCTCCGTTCGCGCAATTTTCGTAAAAAGGGGTCCAAAGTTTTGGCATCACGTATTAATATATAGATTTGTGGTGCATAGGCCTTAACGGCGGCCCGTCGAGCGGGCGCGCTGACGCTGGAGTACTGGGCGGGGTGGGGCGCGGCGGCGGCGGGCGCGCTGCTGCGGCACGAGGCGGCCGCTGCGCCGCCCGGCTGGCGCGCCACCTTCATGAGGTACGGGGACATGGCGACGGGACCACACCTACACCATGCCACACGCACATACACCCCATACACATACCACACATTCATATTTGTTCGCTGAGGACGCGTCCCGCACTGCGATTTCTTATTTGTTTCTTTCATATTACATGCGAACAAGATATAATTTTAGTGAAACTGAAACTTACTTTAATAATGTGTAGTTTTTTTTCAATACATTTTATTTTAAACAAGCTGTCCTTGAGAAATTTGTTCCATCCATTCATTTTGGAAAAATATTGGAAAAATTGTGACCTGATATTTCCTAGTATCCTCACAGTATTTCCTATTTAAACTTTCTTAGGACTTCACAAATGATTCCAATGCAAAATTAACGAAATCTAAAAAAAGAAGTTATGCGCTTACATAGATTTCGCCGATACATTTTTAGATATATAGATTTAATTTATACTATACATCAGGCGTCAGTGCTTAATCTAGATATGTCTTGTACTTTTTTGTCATTATGTCATTATATATATAAAATGCTTACCAATACTTTAAAAAAAATTGACGCATCTTATATTTTTTTAAAATATCCACATGATATTATTAAAATTATCCCTTTAATTCAAGATGAAACTTAGTTGACTTCTTATTAGCTTAATAAACATGTATTAATTAATAATCAGTAGTAAAGTTTTGAAAACAGGTCGCTGGGGTATTATGTCCAGTCTTTCAGATCGGTTCGATCTCTCATTGATTTGTTATTGGATTGATCACCTTGCACAATAATTATAAGTGTTTTACTGTTAATGCTATAATTGTTTTTTTTTAATAAAGTAGGTATGTAAAAAGCATGCTTGTTTCGTTCTATTTCATGTGAAAGAGATAAATATAAAAAGCGTGATGCGAGGATTGTACTTGTGGAGAAACTACTACACATCTCTGTGATTTTCTCCATCCTTAAATTCATAACTTTCTCTTATTCATCTGAAATAAAAAAAAAATGTGCAAATTTAAAATGCAGCTTAGAATGTATATATTACTTGTAGGTATATTTAATGTCGGGGTTAGATAAAGTTACGAAATGTTTAAATTGTTTTTATACTATTTTCTATGTACTATCTTTTTTTTTTCTCTTTTCCATTATCGCAATGGCTAGAGCAGAGGTTCCCAAACTTATTTCATGTAACGCCCACTTTGAAAATCAGTTGTTTTGTAGCGCCCCCCCCCCCCTCGTTTTTTTCTTGTCAATAACCTCAATAACATATTTGTTGCGCTTAGTTTAAAAAAAAACATTTTTTTCAAGATTTATACCGCCCCCCTCTAGGCTTCCAGCGCCCACAAGGGGGCGTTATCGCCCACTTTGGGAAAGGCTGGGCTAGAGTATTAATTCCGTCGAAAGTATACCGTATAATCCTGACTTTTTTAAGTTGTTTCAAATAATAAATAGAGACACTCAAATATAAAGTTGAACTTAATTGAAATTCGGACTTTTTTAAATCCGTAATTCATCCAGATGACCGTGTAATATGCACGAGAACTGTTCAGTTCCAATAGGTTCATACAATTTTCTTGTACAAAAATCAAAAATATATCTGTAAAAAAGCCTCCACGTTTTCATTTGTGATTTAAAATGTTTAAATAAACTTGCCGTGTTTAAAGACAAATTGTGATTGTGATTAATTTATAAAATTATCATCTCATCATACAAAAAAATATAACAACTAAAAAATGTAATCTTTACCAGTATTTAAAAAAAAGAGCGTTTTAACTGACATGTAAAAGAAATTAAAGAACACTAAATTTTAAATAGGATCTTGCTATTTAAAATTTAGTTTGCAAACTGTATGAAAAATCAGCTGAAAACTGTTATTTCTCAATAAAATAATAAATTTACTTAATTGAATTTTGACACAATGCCTCATGTGTTCTTAACTTATGTGCATTACAATATACATTTTAAAACAAGCTGCTAATAAAGTTTATAATGTGTATTTTTTTTTATTATACATATTTTCCCCCAACAAAATTATATATACAATAAACATATAAAAATATAGAATAGTAATTATAAAAAGCATGGTTTAAAACATTAATTTCGCGTTTATGAAATAAAATGATTTGTGTAAGACTGAAAAATTCATAAACTTCATTTAAAATTTGTGTTTGGTACTTCAAAATTTGTATCTTAAGTATATATTGTATTTATTCAAAATCTAGTCACTGATTTATGTTGTATAATATGTATAACTTTCTTTATGTGTGAAAACTGTGATAATTAGTACCTGATTTTGAATGGAAAATAAATAACAATGTTTAAAAACTGAGTTTCTTTGCCGATGTATACTCCCAAATGCAAAAAAATATATCTGTGCTTTGATGTGTTTACAAAATCAAATGTTTAATAAAAATGTTTTTTTATTACTGTTTTGATTTTGTATTTTTTTTTTCTTTATTAATTTAGGCTAATTTTAAATTGATTTTAAATCTTTCTTATTATTACAAGTGAAACAAGCAAGCTTGTGGACGAAGTGATATAAGTTTTTGCAAAGTTTTATTTTTTATTTTTTTGTATTGATTAAATGAATTAAAGAGTGCTTAATTTGTACATTTTAAGTTTTAATTTCCTTTGAAATCTATAAAGGAAATACATTAGGGTTTTGTTTTATTCAAAACAAGGTCGAAGATTAGGCTTAGAGTCGGCGTGCAGGAAATAGAAGAATCACGAAGCGTTGGAAGTGTCTGCGCTCCGGGGATATTGGTGAGAGAGCACTATTTATTTATTTAATTTGCCACTTCAAGATAATGCGCTTTGATCTTTTGCAGGTGCCGATGGGAAAGAAACTTAGAGCCCGCTTTAAAAGTTCATAATTATTGACATAATATACATATCCAACTTTATAAGAAAGAAATATTTTCAACGTATATCTCGGAAGTATTTGTGTACAAATACTTCGTAGACTTTGACATAGATTTACGTTGAACACTTTCCTTTCTTAAAGTTGTGGAAACTTATCCTGAATACAGAAAGTGCTAAAATTTCTTAAATTTACCTAAGCAATTAACACAATTATGAAGTAATACATTTTAAAGCAGACTCTACAGATTAGGAGGTTAAAGTATGGTAATCAGTTTCGACAATAATCTTGATTATTAAAAAAAAAAACGTTAACAAGAGAATTGTTGATTATCCTAAGCAAGTCTTGTTTTGATATAGTTTGAATGGCTGTTTTAACAATTTACTGTTTTACTATTTTTAAAAGGTTTAAATTTTTGGTGCATTTTATAAGACACCATCGGGCATCAGTACAAGAAGCTATTATTCAAACTACATTTGTTAAAATAATATGCAAAAATGCGTAACATAAAAAAACGCACTCATTTATTTTACGAGTATCAGGATTTATGAAATATCAAAAAATCAAAAACAGAAATTTCTTACCGATAAAACATATTACTTCGTTTTACCCAAAGCCCAAAGAGGGCGATTTTTGGAAAATCCTGAAGAAGTCTTTATATTCATTCTTGCTTTTGTTCAAATTCTTAAACCAATTGATAAAAGAAACTGCTTTTATCCGTCTAAAATAAAATAAGTAAACTTCTTTTTAATTTTTTAGTGTAATGAAAAGTTTAAGGTTTGCAGTTTTTAAATAGCAATAGCAATATTTTCACAACACATACCCAGGAAGTGTTAAAACAGCCAAACTATTGTGTTATCCGCTAGTGTGTCGCGTTTGTTTGTACGTGTGTGTTTGTGCGCGCAGGTCCGAGGGGCGGTACTGCTACCGGCGGGAGGCGGACGGGCTGGTGCAGTGGGAGTTCCCCGCCACCGACCACACCGACATGGAAATATGTACCACGCCACCACTGCCTGAGCTTCCGTCAAGCCCGAGTAAACGCAAGGTTTGTATATGAGATTAATAAGAAATGTTTAATGAGAGTTTTTTCCCCGTGTTGGTCCGGGCTCCTTTGCAGAATAGACCATCTGCCTTCCTGCCAGGCAGGCGAGTACAGGCTTACCGTCACTAACACCGTGACATCTGACTAGGTGGTAGAGTTTCGCAGCGACGCACCCGGATTGGTACCACCGCCATACCTATTTCTGCCGCCATAACGTCATGACGTGTTCCGGTTTTGAGGGTAAGGTAGCCAGTAAACTTACTTTTGCTCGAGGCCTAAAATCCCGGCCTCAGGTTGGCAACGCACCATTACCACCTTTGGTGTCTCTAGGCGGCGTAAATTTCTTTCCATCAGGAAAACCGTCTGCTTGTTTGCCTTCCAACATCATAAAAAAAAGAGAGAAATAGAAACGAAACAAATAAGAGTGAACGGTAAGAAAGTAATTAAAAGTTTCGCCACTGGAGTTAAATCCTTAGTAGCTTAAATAGAGTGTTTGTAGACTTGGGACGAAAGGGTGCATGTTCAAATCCTATTTGAGATGAATTTTTTTTCTTTAAAATTTGTAAATATTAAATGATTTTTTATAACTACATAGTGAGCAAATAATATTTATTACATTTGTTTATTCTACACAAATCTCGCCATTGAGGTGTAGGAATTGGGTTTTGGCGTTGACTACATAAATTTTGTTCACGGGCTAGGCAACTCAAAAAAAGTTTTTTAATTTTGCAAACAAAACGACATTACTCGGGGTTAGATATGTGACGGGTTGACGACAGGTTTGCCTACCACGTGGGATTTAGTGCCTTTATTTAATCGTCGGCGCCCTGGTTATATGTCGGGGACGTAGATTTGAAAATACCTTCTTTATTTTTTGATTTTTTATTATTTTTCGAGTACGTATTCTGAGTCCCTAGTTTAAATATCGTTGATTCACGAAAACGTGGTATAGAGAAATGGTTTAGAGAAATTAAATCTTAATCACAAACATGTTATCTATATATTGATACGTGATGCCAAAACTTTGAACCACTCTTTACGAAAATAGCGCGACGCAGGAGCATAAAATTTGGCGCACTTATAGTGTATGTGTATGTGTAGGAGAAGTGCAGAACGCTAATATTTTTCAATAAAAATGCTTATAAAGTACATTAAATCAATAAATAAAACATTACCCACACTACCATGCATTTGACACACACAAACAAATATATTGACGTTGACGATAAAAGATCACAGATGGCGCACTAACTATTCAGAAAACAAAGTAGTTGGTCTCTAGAAATGAAAATGGCGTTCTATCAACAAGATATTAAAATTTGGATATTGAAATATTAAAATGTTCGAATTTCGACTAATGGGCGACCACTAGTGTAAATAATTGTGTTACAATCCATATCTTCCCGTAGTCGGGAGGGATCTGCTGTGCAGCGGCTCGCCCGAAATGGTGCTACTGCTTTATTTTTTCTTATTGCAATAGCATCAGTGCTTGCTCGCCGTATTAGGTGCTGGATGGTAGAATTGCACACCTGTCCTAAGTGTCCACGCGTCCACCACTAGGTGGCGACGCACCAGTAACACTGTGGTACTTGCTCGCTGTTTTATCATGTAAAAGAAAATTATATGAACCATAATGTGTGTAATGTGTATGGTAAAAATTTTGCAGGAGTCGCAGCCGTCGCCGGTGCACACATGGAACAGAGCTACGCCGCCGCCTCCCGGAACGGAAATGCCGCCCGCTCCCTCACCGCCCATCATTGTGAGTGTTGTTTTGCCCGACATTAGCTTTTCTTCTACAATGACCACATGATATTAAATGTGATGTTGAGGTCATGGGGATTTTTGGACTTTAGATGATGTAGAATCAAAAAAATCATGTGACTTTGTCCAGACAAAAGCTAAAAGATAACCTGCAGTTACTTGACCATAGGCGAACTTATATATATATATGAATAGTGTACATGCTTATTGTATCTCTGATGACGGAAACATCAAACGCCGTTATGGGTAATACATTTTTTTTAAGTTTCTGACACTACTACTCCGATCCTAATACCGGACTATTTTATGCTAAAATCGTCAGAAAATTTTAACATGCACTTATTACCATGCAACAAATATAAAATAACAGGTAGCAAGCTGACAAGCTAGAGTATATCTTCGAAACAAACGGACAGACGATTCTATACGCTCGCCCTCTATGTAGAGATTTCATACATATCAAAGAGTATATAAATACTTAATAAGAAGCGGGACTTCCATAGATACAAAGCAAACCTGAATTTGTATAAAGTTTACTTGAAAAGGTATAACCCGTATAATTTGAAAGTATGTCTAAAGGCATTCAGATAAAAGGCAACTAGTGTCATATGATTTGGGCGAATAAAAAACATAACAAACTTATTTTTTTTATTTTTTGATATGAAAGTTGCGCCAAACTGATACATATCATAGGTGTACACACATCACAACGTTGCCGTCAATTGCACATTTTTTTTTTTTAATTAACTTGTCCTTTTTAAACCGGCTAAGACATTTAGGGCCTGCTGCCACGTCTTCAATATTAATATTATTTTTCTTGTTATTCGTTTTCAATTCACTTCATAAGTTTCTTATCGTAAAGTTATAAAATGTCATGTCAGAGACTTGAATAAAAGAATGGTCTCTTTATTCTTGCTCATTTTGTGAGATTTCGTAGCAAAGAGAAAATACACTATGCGCTAATTTCTTCATAAATATATCATTTGTGATTTACGTAAACAAAATCGATCTAATCGCCACCAAAATTAACTCATTTTATTCAATAATTAACACGAAGTTCAATAATTACGTTAAAAAATTGACCACCTTTTTTCGCAACGGCGCCAAAACTCACAATTTTTTTTAAAGTTAATTAGTGGGACCAACTAATACCTTTTGGATGTTTTCCGTATTATGGATTGTTGTACTAACCATGCTACAGGATATGTCCCATTTTTTAATCTGACGCTCCTTATTTACTGCAAAAATCCCTGAATTATATAAATATATGCTTAATACACCCACAAATAAATATTCCCATAAATATACAGATGTTCAGCAGACATATGCTTGTTCTCATTGGAAATCGTAACGGAGCTTCGCATTTAGGCATGTATGTAATCAATCAACCGAAGGAGAACTATTTGTTCTATAAGTTCTAAGCACAATGAACTGTAAAAAACCGACTCCAACTACTTCATTAAAAATAACATAATAATAAATATCCCTGGACAAGTTACACAAATTGAATTTGACCCCAAAGTAAGCAAATTATATGCTTGTGTTATGGGTTCTAATACATAGAAATACTTAAATACATACCGGGATAAATTTAATAAACACCCAGACCCGGAAATGCAGACATCTAAATGTTCATCACACAAATGCCTGCCTCGCGGATGATTGGTGTAGTTAGGCGTGTACGCTAGCCGCTCGATCAACGTGGCGGTCAAATTATATATATATTTACAGTCGTGGTCAACTAATTAGGGACATGCAAGATAGTGAAGAACAATAACCGGTTATGTACATACAAATATAAAACCCTATTGATTTCTCAGTAACTATTATTTGCATAATTTGGTCCGATTACTATGCTTTAAATGGCTGTAAATAAAAGAATAAATAAATAGAAAAAAGTATTGAATATCAAAGGTTGAACATGTAGTCAATTTTAAGGTATAATTCTGTAGCTGGACATTTAATTAAGGACAGTAAACTATAATAATAAAAAAAGAGTTAAACAAAACTAATAATCTGCAGTATTATAATATTTTTAACAGCTTCATTTTATTACGTGTAAAATCAGTACCCAGTAGCAAAACCTTTGTTAGTAATTACCGCTTGACACCGATGTGGCATAGACATTATCAGTTTCTGGCATGTTTCGACAGGAATGTTTGCCCATGCCTCACAAAAAGCTTCATTAAGTTCATATAAAGTTGTGGTACGATAAGTGGCTACTTTTTTCTTGATTTCGTGCCAAACGTGCTCGATTGGGCTAAGGTCCGGGCTATTTGCTGGCCAATCTAGTACCGATACTGACTGACTGGTAAGAAACGACTTGACTGAACGGGCGGTATGTTTCGGGTTGTTATCATGCTGAAACGTCCATATAATAGGAACATGCTCCTCAGCATAGGGAAGCATCGTTTCCTCCAATATTGCCTTGTATTGATGTTGGTCT
Organism: Calephelis virginiensis; assembly: GCA_002245475.1. Classification (NCBI taxonomy): domain Eukaryota; kingdom Metazoa; phylum Arthropoda; class Insecta; order Lepidoptera; family Riodinidae; genus Calephelis; species Calephelis virginiensis. The sequence goes on from NJDC01001283.1 coordinate 133,818, forward strand.
AAGTTTACCTGAACTTTCCTCACAGGTCCCACTCCACGTCCAGAAAATGAACCCCACATTTTAATGTTTCCACCGCTATGTTTCACCTGGTTTTTTGGGAATCTTGGATTCCGCTTTTACTGGACCCCGTACGTATTGCCTTCCATCTGAAGAAATCAAATTAACCTTTGTCTCGTCAGAGAATAATACATGTTGCCATTGGGCGTAGGTCCAATGTCCATATTTACGTGCAAACGCCAAACGAGTATTTCTATGTTATTTCTTCAACAACGGTACTTTGCGAGCCACTCTTCCGAACAACCCTGCTTCTACCAGACGTCGTCGAACGGTCCTTGCTGGGACACCAGCTCTTTCGTCGGTCCCAAACACTTCGTGTTTAATTAAAATAGAGCCTA
>NJDC01001285.1:0-27310 GCA_002245475.1 Calephelis virginiensis
AAAAAATATATTAATAAAATGTTTCATTACAGGTTGTTATTCCACATTGTTGGTCTTGTAGTAGCCAAGCCAGAAGCTAGAGAAACTCGTCAAAGTGCTAGAAAACTTCCAGATGGCTTACTTTTTGGGACTGCTACAGCTTCTTATCAAGTAGAAGGCGCTTGGGATGAAGATGGTATGTTAAAATATTCATAATTTTTTAACAGAAAAAAACGTCGATACTTGTGGTAAAAGACAACCGATGTTATGGACATCACATGTCCTGAGGCAGGGATAATAGGCCTATTATTGAAGTCAATTGGCTAAGAACCGGATATCTCCACATAATTATGTTGGCAAGAATAGGAAAATTGAAATAAAATGATTTAGTTTTCAATTTCCTGACAAAAATGTATACGTATTAAAGTGCGACAAAAAAACAAAGACAGTGCGTCACGAATGGATTGGACTAACCAAAAGCCAAAGAACCGCAAATATACCCATCTCTAAACAACACGCCCACACACCGGTTGTGTTTGTGTGTGTGTGTGTGGGTGTGTGTGTGTGTGTGTGTGTGTGTGTGTGCGTGTTGTGAGGAGCTACGTATTTTTAGGGTCCTTGGCTTCTGGTAAGTCCAATACATCTATAGCGTGCTGTCTTTCCTGTTTTGTCGCGCTACGATATGCAAACGTTTTGGCTGGAAATTGCACATAAAATAATTTAATTTAAATTTAAGTATCAACAAAATATACATAAATTGGTGGATTAAATCATTTTGCCTCCAGTCATATTGTTGGCAATATATTTTACTTTCCGTCGAAGATATTACGTTTTCACTAAATCAAACTTGACCAAGTATGACTATAGTTAAGGCTTTTTCTTTATGTATATTTTAACCAGATCAAATTTGCTCCAGTACTTTTTGATGTAGTAACAAACAAGAGAAAAAGGAAAACCCAGAAAACAGTTTGTTTAAGTTCTACCTTTTTTTAGTGACATCGCTGCTTTTAGTACTTTTATAACATGTATAGTGTAAGTTAAGTGAGTATCAAATTTTAATGTCAAAATTTAAATTTTACAGGAAAATCTGAAAACATATGGGATAATTTAGCCCATAAAGAGCCGTGTGCCATAAAATAATGCCACACTGGGGACATTGCTGATAACTCATACCACATGGTAGAGCGGGACGTAGAGATGATGAGGGAACTAGGACTTGACTTTTACAGATTCTCCTTGTCTTGGACCAGAATATTACCCACAAGTTTTCCAGACCAGATCAACGAAGCTGGAGTCCAATACTATAACAACTTGATAAACGAGATGCTGAAATACAACATCGAACCAATGGTCACAATATATCATTGGGATTTGCCACAGAAATTGCAACTCCTGGGAGGTTGGACTAACCCACATATTGTCGACTGGTTCACTGACTACGCACGTGTTGTCTTTGAATTATTTGGAGATCGAGTCAAGTACTGGATAACTATCAATGAACCTCACCAAGTCTGTAATTTAGGATATGCTACAGCTTCTTTGGCGCCGCTTTATAACATTAGCGGAATGGCTGACTATATGTGTACCAAAAATTTACTAGTAGCCCATGCCAAAACGTGGCACATGTATAACGATGACTTTAGATCCCGATATGGTGGCTCCATCGGGATAACGATTCATGCAGCATGTAATGAACCATCTTCAGAAAAAGATGTTGAAGCTGCTGAAGAGGTAGATCAATTCGAGGTATGATTCTTATCAGTACAGTCTAAAGTATTTCCTTTTCTTGCAGTAAAAATATAATTTTATATACCTAATCATAATAGCCGAATCTTAGCTGACGTATAGGTACGTTAGTATGCTGAAACAAACAAAAGGTTGTAAGATTAATTTTAGCTATTCATACCTAACCTATTTCAAATAAAACCAAATTTTGTAATATGTTAAAATATTTTTATTTAATATACATTTCGGTTAGGTGATAAGTATTGATTTTGAAGTTAAAAAGCTGTAGCGTTGTAGGTTAGATCATTACGAAGTTTTTAACGATAAAGTACATAAATGTACCTTATACTTTGCCATTGTTCGAGTTCGATATGTAAGGTTGTTTTGGCAAAGAAGATAATTTTTTAAATATCTGCAATGTCGTGTAATACAACATTATGTTTATACTCCTATTAACAAATTATTTTTTTATTTTCAGTGGGGACAATACGCTCATCCTATCTTCTCCGCCGAGGGTGATTTCCCTACCGCAATGAAAAACAAAATTGCAGCTAAGAGCGCGCAACAGGGTTTCTCCAGATCTCGATTACCTGAATTTACCAAAGATGAAATTGAATTGATAAAAGGAAGTTCAGATTTTTTTGGATTGAACCATTATACTTCTTATATGGTCTATAGAAATGAAAGTGTCTACGGGTATTATCCATCTCCTTCTTTTGATGATGATGCAGAAGTTATAAAATATGATGACAGCGAATGGGAAAAAACGCAAGCATCATGGCTTAAGGTGAGTAAAGTACTAAGTGAACGAAAGTATTTCTCTGGATTTGTACAACCAACTTATACCTTAGTGTTACCACACCGTCAGTACCTACCACCGCATTATGGTTTTGAGGTTGGGGTGACCGGTAAAATAACTTAAAAGACTAAGATAACTAGGCTGAAGTTGATAACGTAAATCGAAATCTTTGGTATTTAAAGCTAGAATTGAGCAAAATAAATAGCTCCCATAGTTAAAACATTTCGACATTGTGAAACATCTTTAGCGACATTCATCTTATGGCTATTATTGAAAGTCTCACGATGTAGTGTCGTAATCATAGAAATGTTGATTACATGGTCAAAAAAGAATTATCGTTCTTTGACATAGTCGGTTTCTCCTACTCATGGTCAAGGATCGAAGTCAATAGGTCAAAGATCTGGGGCTGCACATAGTTGATACTCTTAGCTAGTCCAAGTTTATAAAAGAGGTGAGTAAATCAATTACAGTCTCCTTATGTCATTTTTTGCTTCTTAAAAGAAAGATTCATTTGCAGTCCCTATTTCTACTCATCATTGCCTATGGTGATTCATGTTGCATGGATTTTTCGGATCGCCTACTAACATTCATTCAATTCACCTTTGGTTTATGTATGATCACATTCCCAAATATCGGGAACAGCTTCAGTGGCTTACTGTTGCGCAGCAGCATCATCAACGTATTTTGTGTACTTTGTTACCCATATTGTTTGTCAAAGAAAAATTGAACATGACTTAAACTAAGGCTTACCTTCAGTCGCATTTTATTTTACTAACATTACGCATATGTTCGTCTCATATCCTTAAATTTTCAATACCCTAACATAGCATTAAATTCCATTCGAATTCTTTTAGCATTCTAGCATAGCGTCTCTGAAATGATCTCTTTTCCTTATAAACAACTAGCTGTTACCCGCGGCTATCCTATCTCTCAAGTTGGATCGAACTGCACATGGTGTGCGAATTTTATTATAATCGGTTAAGTGCTTTAGAAGTCCATTGAGGAAAAACATTGTGACACGAGATTTATATATATTAGATTTAAAAGTAGGTTCGCCCTAAAGAGGTTTTGAGGTTTACAGATTTAAAACTTTTAAACTTCTTTCCTGTATAGGTATATGTACATCGAGTTTACGATTGGTTTTGTTGTTTCTTTAAGATGGATCAACTGTAGAAATATCTCTAGATATCTCTCTCTCAATCTTTTTATGTAACTTAATGTTTTGTTTTAATGTTACGTGAAAAGTTATCAAATTGCGTTAGAAAATCCAGTAACCCTTAAACAAAAATTAATTTGCTTAAATTTTTACTAGCTGACTAAGTGAACGTTGTTCTGCCATATTCCTATCACTAGGCAGTATGAAATATACAATAGGACTGATCTCAGACCTATCTAACATATATTATTAAAAAAAAGTATAAAAAAATCGGTCGATCTGACTTAGAATGTACTGGATATAGACCACTTTGTGTATAGCGATTCCTATAAGAGACCGAAACCTATAGTCTTAAATACATTTTAAATATAACATGAACTACAATTTTTAGGTTGTTCCATGGGGCTTCTACAAAGTGCTGACCAAAATTAGAAAAGATTACGGCAACCCGCCAGTTTATATCACTGAAAATGGTTATGCCAGTGACACGGGGCTGCAGGACGACAGGCGTGTAGCTTATTACAGAGCTTATTTAGAAGCAATGGTGGATGCCATTGAAGAAGGATCCGATGTCCGGGCGTATACCGCTTGGAGTCTTATGGATAACTTTGAATGGTTGAAGGGATATACGTAAGATTTTTTACTGAATTTACTTATTTATCAAACATTCAAATATCTATGAAGTTTACACGAATTGATCTTATCCCAAAGCAAACAAATTATATTTTTATAGGTAGTAGCCCCCAATGACACACAAGTCGCATGATGAAAGGTCTAGGGCAGCGATGTTCAACGCTAAAAGAAGCCTATGCAGAGTGCACTCTTGATTTAAAGACATCTAATTCGTATTATGTCGAAAATACTGCTTAATATAGAAAATTCATAACCTGAACATTTTCCAAATATAAAATAAAAAAGATAATGGTGTCGTGGGACACCAGGTAGGAACGAAATTCTTTCGTCTAATCAGAGATTAGTAAATATATTGTCTTTGGTCTAATGTAGAATCGATACAATTCATGAGTATATACTATGCATTGGCGGGGTGGAGTGAGGGAGAAAGAGAAAGGTATTATATACCACACGGTTGTGTAAACGACTGTCGTGCCAGCGCACGTCTCATTTAACGGTTTTATTCCACTCACCTTTTCTTACGGTTTTTACTATCACTTTTTTTTCTGTTCGGCCGCGCAGCAAAATCCCTATTTCCTCCAAGCCTGTCATAAGGAATTCCTTTCAAATAAAGATAATGTTTAATATATTTTAAGAAATTTAAGTTTTAAGTATCTGTTTTTATCACTAAAATTACATCTATTGTCATTTACAAATATAGATGTATACTTGCACATATATGAAAGTAATGTAATGTTTTAGCGAACGATATGGTTTGTACGAGGTGGACTATGACAGCCCCGAGCGTACGCGCACCCCGCGTGCCTCCGCCTACGTGTACAAGGAGATCTTACGTACACGCTTAATAGACTACGACTACACACCAGATATGTCTGTACCACTGTCTGGAGATAGAAGATAATGCTTGGGTCGAGAGTTTAAAATTAGTTTCATTTTATTGATTTCGAGGCAAAATATATAAAAAATTTCAAATACCGAGTCACTTTTATTTAAAAATCTGGCGATATTTTTTTCGATAATGTAAAAATTAATATTAGGTACTACAACGACCTTTCGGACTAAAACACTCATGACTTCAACATATTTTATTTATTGATCTCTCGACACATAAAAGTATCTTCACGCCTATATCCCAAAAGAGGTAGGCAGAGGCAAACCAGGGTCACGACTAGCCGGAGACACTAAGTCCACAATGTGAAAGGTGACAAGCCTATCGCCAACCGGAAAAATATCCCGAGTAGCATTATTTTTATTAAAAAAAATTTTCGAAAATCAAACCTGGGACCTTAATAAGTCAACTCCGACACTGTTGAGGTTTCTAAAATATTTTCTCGAGCAAACTCGCTGCGAAACTCTACCTCCTAGTCAGATGTCATGGTGTTAGTGACGGTAAACCTATGCTCGCCTTTTACGAGCTGCCTGGCAGGAAGGCAGATGGTCTATTCTGCAAAGAAGCCCGGACCAACACGGGGATATGTTTTATCTTTTTCCTGTAGATACACGTACTCATCTTGAAAAAAACTGAAGAGTTTTGCTAACCAAGATAAAGATTATTAAAATATTTGACGGATACGTGGAAATGTAAATAAAAACAATACGTCGATGGACAAACGATAAGTAATCTTTATATCTACTAGTATTTGCGAGGAACCACGTGAATTTGATCGAGTATGTACTGAGTCATCATGAGTTTTGCCTTTGAAATTGACGTTGTACTTAAGACAGACGTTTCATGAAGCCATAAAAAAGTTTAGCGTTGGTCTAGCGTTTGGAGATCCTCCTGATGGTAAGAGACAACCGAAGCCTTCAGACACCAGAGATAGCTGTCTATCTCTGGTGCCTGCAGGCCGTCTGTCATTCCGCCAGGCAGATCGTAAAAGGTAAGCACTGATTAAAATACAGGACACTAAAAAGACAACTAGCGGTGGAGTAATTAAGTGGTCTGACACTGAGCTTAGTGCTCTCAACACCACAACCAGAACAACAAGCCATTGACACAATATACATCACATACATTCAGCAGTTCAAAGATTCACACTCAAAAGAAAATTGGGAGGTCACGGATTCATAGACATAAAAAATCTACACTACACACAAATAGATAATCTACGTTCTTACTTTATCCGAAAAGCTAACGACAGTCCACTACACAAAGCAATAGCTAACCTACCACACTCCGGAACACCTCTGCAATTTAACAACAACCAATTTGATCCTAAATCTAAAATCCTCCGAGATGAGCAAAAAATAGAAAACTGGAAGAACAGAGCATTACACGGAAAATACCCACACCAATTGGATCAAGATCACATAGACCACACTGCGTCATCCACCTGGCTTACACAAGGTAATATATTTGGTGAAACAGAAGGGTTCCTCGTTGCGATACAGGACCAAGTAATTAAAACACGAAACTACTCCAAATACATTTTAAAAGAAGCAATAGAAACAGACAAGTGCAGATTATGCCACCAATACACAGAACACATAAACCATATCACCGGAGGATGCACCGTCCTCGCTAACAAAGAATACACACACCGTCATGACAACGTCGCCAAATACATTCACCAACAACTTGCACTCAAACACAAACTACTGGAAGTACACACACCCCACTACAAATACAAACCCAAAAACGAACTAGAAAATAATAAAGTTAAACTCTACTGGGACCGGGACATCGTCACCGACCGCACCATTCTAAGCAATGGACCTGATATAACGCTTACCATAAAATCCACGAAAACCACTTACCTCATAGATATCACCGTTCCGAATACACACAACCTGAAACAAAAACACAGGGAAAATATACAAAAATACATACCTTTAGCTGACGAAATTAAACAAATGTGGCACCAAGAAACGGTCAGGATCATCCCCATATTTATCTCCTCCACTGGTGTAATACCAAAAACACGCCACACTGCCTTAAAACTATTAGATCTCCACGAGAAAACGCACATACCGCTGCAAAAATCAATAGTTATAGATACCTGCTCCATGGTCCGTCGCTTTCTAAACCCAACAACGCTCACACTCCAGAGTAACCAAGATACTGCAATCACGCTTACATGCTCTCACACCCACAACATACGACACACATCACAAGAGATACGAGTAGACACACACACAGCTCAAAACACACAAAATCTCGTCACACTTTCATCTCACTGACTCACCTGAACCAGAATACTTGGCATATGCCCGTATTTGATTCTGATAACCGACTTCAAGTTGAGCTTAAGGAAACAACTTAAACCATAATAATAACAAAAATATTATCTGGACAAGTTACAAAAATTGAATCTAAACCCAAAATAAGCAAATTATGTTATGCTCGTGTTATGGGTGTTAGTCAACGACACTAATACATAGCAATACTTAAATAGATACCAGAATAAATTTAATAAACACCCAGACCCGGAAATGCAGACATCTAAATGTCACTAGCACCGTGACATCTGACTAGGTGGTAGAGTTTTGCAGCGACTCGCCCGGATTGGTACCATCACCTTACCTAATCCTGCCGCCATAACGTCCAATGCTAGCTGTTGACGGTTTCCGGTTCGGAGGTTAAGGTAGTCGGTAAACTTACTAGCTTCAGGCCTAACACCCTGGCCTCAGGTTGGCAACGCAGCATTAACACCTTTGGTGTCTGTATGCGGCGTGAATTTCTTACCATCAGGAAATACGTTTGCTTGTTTGCTTTCCATTATCATAAAAAAAATAGATAGCTGACGCGTGCTGAAAAAATTCTTAGACTGTATTTGCCAATATTAGACTGATGCCATCTGACAAACTTGTTAGTTTAGCAACCTATGTCGGCAAATTTTCTGCAACATGTATATGTCTTGAATCTCGATTTCATGAAAATTGGAATCGGATTTGTACTCGTATCATTTTGTACTCTTGTACACAATGCTAGAGAATTACTAACATTTAATAAATAAATATTCCTAGACAAAGTTGAACAAATTTAATCTAACCCCAAAGTAAGAAAATTTTATGCTTGTGTTATGGGTGTTAGTCAACGATACCAATATATAGAAATACTTAAACAGATATCAGAATATATTTAATAAACACCGAGACCCGGAAATGAAGACATCTAAATGTTCATCATACAAATGCCTGCACCCGTTGGGATCAAACCCGAGCCTCGCGTTGGTAAGTGTAGTTAGGCGTGTACGCTAGCCACTCGAAGAATGAGGCGATAAAGTTATAATTTCTTACATCGGATTCGTTCCAAAAAAATTAGAAATAAATCTTAAAACTTCGCTAGTAATTAATGTAAGAGTACAATATAAGATAGTCCGATATCAATTTCCAATTTAATTGATTTCGATATTCAAAAGTAACCCTAATGGTTTAACATCAAAAGTCAACCAAGTTGTAAAGATGGAGAAAGATCTAGACATCAAAATGTAGGTACAATACAATACAATAACTCTTTATTGTGCACCAAATACAGAAACATTACAAATACATCAAAATAACTTAAGCTAAGAAGATACACAAAGGTGGCCTTATCGTCAAGTCAGCGATCTCTTCCAGGCAACTCAAGAGTATGAAACAAGATTTAGCGAGATACTGTACAATGGTGCTCATAAAAATATAAAAATGCATCTAAGACTAGACGTCATAAATCATTCTAAAAGCAGAAGCTTGTTTTAATTATCAGTATTTAAAACAAAAAAGAAAAGTCAAATGCAAACTACATTATAATGAATGCAGAAAATGACGCTTTAACATACTTTTGAAAATATGAATATTTGGAGCGCTCTTGAAATCTACAGGGAGAGAATTCCAGAGCCTCACTGCTTGCAAGGTAAAAAAACGGCTAAAGTAACAAGTGTTTCAGCAATAAAGTTATTTTGTCAAACCCGAAAAGCTACTAACTTCAATGTTGTCAGATAGTGAGTAACATATAGGTTATAAAAACTTATTTTTTAGATCCATGGGTGTATGGTTTAGTGCGCATTTCCTTTTATCTTGCGTCTTCATATTCCTTAGACAAGAAAAAAAATAAAAAAAGACATATTTTTTGCATGATTATGAGTTTTCCAAAGGCTTATAGGTTAGATCGTAATGTAGAATAAAAGGCTTATCAGAACTTCGTATACCTCTCAAAAAATAAACAATCCACATTACATGAAGACTGAAGTACTGATATGTCAATCATTTTTAGTTATACAACTAAAGCTGGATACGGCTTACAGCCGCGATTTACATTGAGACTTTCGGACATAAGTTGTGGACGTGACCTTGAGCGTTCGGAATTCGGACGTTCGAAACATATCTGGCGCCCTGGATGTTTTTGTCAGTCTAGAGCGTCCGCGGATATGCACAAATTTATAGGCCGCGGCCGCGTCCGATATTATGTTCCCAGCTTTAAGCTAGATAATCTGTAATAAAATACTTACCGAAGCTTCTTATATAGAAAAGAAAAGCAATCAGCATTACAAGAAGACTCAAGCACTGATATGTCAATCATTCTTAGTTGTACAAATAGGTATAGTAGTTTATAAAACCTTAGGTAATAAATCGTAGGATATAAAAGGACTGCTCCTTACCCTCACAGTTCAGACAGATTTTGTCAACATATTCAGGCTCAATTTTTTGTAAGTAATCCTATTTAATGATTTGGATATTGTTATTAGCATCATTTAAATACATAAATATTTCACGGGACATAATTCTCAGTAGTTCAGTTAACTGAACAAACGAGGAAAAAATTCCCAACACTTCAGTAAACTGAACTGGTCAACTGAACTAGTGGGAGTAACTCAAAATGTTTACCTAGGAATAAATAAAAAAGTTATAAACTTTACCACCTACACATGAATAAGTACTTGTACGTGTATGAAAGTAATGTATTTTTTCAGTGATCGATTTGGTTTGAACGAGGTGGACTTCGACAGCCCCGAGCGCACGCGCACACCGCGCGCCTCCGCCTACGTGTACAAGGAGATCTTACATACCCGCACAATAGGTAGACTACACACCGGATATGTCTGTACTCCGTGGATAGAAGATAATAATACGAGTGACAACAGTTTCAAATTAATTAAAGATTTAGTGATTTTGAGACAAAATATATTAAAATCAATTAAATAATCACTTTTATTTAAAAATCTGAGGATATTTTTTTCAGTAATGTCAAAGATCATATTAGGTACTACAAAGAACCATTTGGAGTGAAACACGTATAACACTTAACAAAATTAAGTTTACTAGTGAATTTCAATACTACTTAACTTAAGTAATCTGTACAAATTGATTATATATGTATGTAATAAACTTTTGTAAATTAGATTTATAAAAAAAAAGACAAGCCCGCTGAGTTTCTTTCGCCGGATCTTCTCAGTGAGTAGCAGCGATCCGATCCGGTAGTAGTTTTTAGAATTACATAGACGCGTCACAAGAATATTTGTATAGATCTACGTGAATATTTTCTATCTCTCTTTATTTTCTATTTTGAATTTGAATTAAAATTTACTTAATAATACTTTTCTACTTAAAAAAGTAAGACAGAGATTAGAAAACTAAAATTACTTAAAACTTAAAGCCTTTTCAAATATTTCATAATTTGAAAATAGTGTGTGTAAATACTTAGCTAACTTCAATAAAGCTATTCTTAGGTGTTAACAAACTAATTAAAGGCAGTAAAACTGCAAAAAACAACTCAATTATCAATAAGAAGAAAGAAATAGACATGTATACATTTTATGTGTAACTCAAAAACTACTAGTCGGATATATGATAAAATTAATATAAGATCACATCGAAACCATGACCAAGATAGCTTTCTAAAATAGAACCATCGAATTCGGATGGCCATTGACGGAGTAATCGCGTAACAAACACACCAAAAGATGAAACACAAAATGGAAATGAAATGAAAAAAAAAACACCAGCCATTTTGTTTACTTAAGAGACACCATGTAAATAAATAAAAAAATATAAAACAATAATAGAAAAATATGTTTAAACATAGTCAAATTCTCGTTTATTGCAGAAATAAAAAAAAATCTGCCCTCCGGATGAAAATCGAAAACTTTCCTGCCGTTGTTCTAAACAAACAAAGTAGCTATTTCCAGTCACCATGGAACAGAAAAGTAACATACACACCTCGGCCTATAAAAACGAAAGCATTCGTATTATTGTCGATACTGAAGTCTAAGTTTTCTTATTTTCCTGCCCTTGGGATATAATATTATAGTAGAAGATCCTAATCTATATCCACCTACACCGAGCTGATAATAGGATAAAAATGTTTTAAAATAAATTTAGTTTAATAGAAGTCATATTAACAATGGGTCGAGTACAAAATTTTTGATAGAATATTTTTTTTTCATTATTTGTTTTTTTGCAAAAAACGATACCACAGCGTCTTCGCAATAAAACAACACTAATGTTGATACATTTTTTTCTGTTATCCAAATCCACTAAAGTAACTGGCATCAACATATCTGTTTATACCTGACACCCCAGGTAAACCACTTAACTTCTGCCCATGCTATACACACCTAACTATCACTTTAAGTCAGGATAAAATTTTCTTATTTTACTAAGATTTTTAAACAGCCTATATTTAATATATTTTCTAACGTACTAAATTTATTACAACTAAAACAATATATTTCATACTATTACATGAACTCGGTAAAGGTTGACATAAGTTCGGATCATAGACCAATACTAATTCGAAAATTAGTAAAAAAGGTTTCAAAACCTTTCGACGTGTTTTACTGTTAAATGAAATAATAAAGTATTTAAAACATTTTTTATTTATAACATCATTCCTTCTTTATTGATTCAGAGTTGATTTGTTATAAACTACGTTTTAAAAAAACTTAGAATTAAAAAACAAAGCTTCACATTTCTGCATTTTCTGCACAACAATTAGTACAACAATATTTTTCTGTCATGCGGCGAAAGAGACAACTTTGTTTCCGCTGCGCTAAACGAAGTTGCCACTTTCCGGATTTGTCGGGATGAAAAATGACATACTTTCCTCGGGTAATGTAAATCTAAGTCTTTTCTTATTTTTTACACAAAAATATTAAGAGGCGATAGAGTAAGATACGCCCAAATATCATTAAAGAATCGTCCACCACTACCACCATCGTAATTTGTTACTTTTAGCAAATATTTTGTAAATTTATTGTAAACCTCTAAAGTTAATTTACAAAAAAACGTGGGAACACGTGTGAATGGCAATGTGGTGAACTTCTTGCTTTGTACGGATTTCCTAGTGGTAAGAAATTCAGGCTGCCTAAAGACACTAAAGGTGGTAATGGTGCGTTGCCAACCTGAGGCCGGGATGTAAGGCCTTGGTCAAAAGTAAGGTTACTGGCTACCTTATCCACCGAACCGGAACAGAACGGACAGGAATAACTAAGGCGGTGGCACCGATTCGGGCGAGTCAATGCGAAACTCTACCACCTAGTCAGACGTCACGGTGTCAGTGACAGTAAGCCTATGCTCACATTTTACGAGTTGCCTAGCAGGAAAGCAGACAGTTTACTATACAAAAGCGCCCGGACCTCTATACATCTACACCATGTAATCTCCATATATGAGTCAGAGTTGACAATGTAGCACTGGAACAATTAAATAAAATTGTAAACCGTGGTAGAGCTTTCAGTAGGGATTGCAGATTGAATGATTGAATACCTGGGATGTAGGAGAGTGTGCGCAGGGAATAGTGTGAATGTTTTGAGTAGAGCTGATAGACTCGCTTTGCATAATTCTGTGTTTATCTTAAGTTATATTAATGGAAGCGATAGTTAGGAGTGTCATGAAAAGGATAACAGCAGCATAAATGCGATGGTAATTAGAGCGCTAGGAAAAATCTGAGGTGTTATATTCGCAGCCCGCTTTGGGTAAGATCCTAAAAAGAGTGGGATTGGAAATTTTGGTGTTAAAATAAGAGAGAGCGTGCTCCATTAGTTCTTTCATGTGGAAAGAATGGTAGATAAAATATTGACTAATCGAATATACAATACAAATGGGGATGGATACGGGGATACCTATGCTGAAATTCCACGATCGGAATGAGAGCTTTTATCCAAGGGTGATGTGAAGAGTGTCCGATACCGGCAGGTCTGTATAAAATACTAAAGAGTAATGAAGGAAGCTAACAGGTTGCAAGGATCGTAAGATTTGGCAATCGATTTGCCTGCCTATGCTGTAGGGACTTGGCGTGAAGATAAATAAGCAAGCAAATAAAGACCCAAATTCAGACATAGGCAACTTTTTGTTCAAATTTCAATCCCAAATAACTATAAAGGGTGGTAAAAGACAGTCTTGAAATATACGCTACGATGATATAGTACTGGACAGTCAAAATTAATTTAATACTTACCCTTATAGTGGTACTTAAAAGTATTGGTAGTGTCTCGTCTCCAACCAAAGGCTGATTACTAAAAAGATATATCCTACCAGTAGTGGCAATTCAACTCTTTGAAGCTAGTTTTTTTTACATTTTTCTGAAAATTGGATTTTTTAAATCTTTTAATCGTTACTGTTAGAATATTATTGAAATATGACTCCAATAACGAGACAAATAATTTCAAATAAAATTTTAATGTTAAATATAAATAAATATTCGTCGGCAAATTAAAGAATATTTTACAAATTATAATCGTACAAGAAGAATAAAAATGTCTGAAAATCTTTAATTTTAAGTATGTAATTTAACGTGTTTTAGAAAAGATTCTTTTAAGCCAGGCATCAAGCTGTTCAGTATCATTTGCTGACTAATATGTAATTTAAGTTATATTATAGTCAAGGTATAGGTATATAATTTAGTTGAATATCATAATAGTTATAATCACAACATATAATTTAGTAAAATGGAGACCAAAGTAGTTCAATTTCGTCCGGGGTGAAACTGAGAATATTCGCTAGTATATAAAAAAGTTTCTATGTAGTTAACAACTAAAATTAACACAGTTTGGATCTCAAAATATATCGATTCAAATTTCAAAATAATGGTCCTGATCTATGTATCCACGAAACCCATTCTTATTTAGGTATATTGAGTTGGATAGTTTGTGTATTATAAACAAACCGGAGCTTGCTAATATATATTATAGGCGAAGCTATCTTTGTTTAGGAATAAGAAACAGAAAATATATTAAATATATTATTAAGGAAACAGTTTTAAACAAACTAAAATTTGCTTTAAAATCTTAAATTTTACCATTGTTTGTATTGTGACAAAATATTTTGTTAAATAGGAAGAACAAGCAACCAAAATTTTGGTAATTATAACAGCTGCTTTTAGACCAGTCGCGTACCTTCAGTGAACATACTTTATCGAGCACCAGCGTGAGTCATTTATCTTTGTAGAGAAAACCAGAGGTTAAAAAAACGTTTAAAAATTAAGTCAAAAAATATTTGCAAAAAAATAACTTAGGGTAAAATAAGTAAGGTTAATTAAAATAACAAAACTTGGCACTTAAAACTGGAAATAGGCATTTGGCGACTGAAAGGACATCCTGACTTACTGTGGTGTCATCTTTTCAAAAAGTACCAGGGTGCTATCAAGGCATTATCGTAGAATGGAGTTACCATAATCAGAAAGGTAACTATGCACTCCTTTGATCTTAAAATATGATTTAAACTTATAATACAGTCCTAGGCAGGAATTTAAGATACGATACATGACTCTTAATACTCTATGTCTACATTCCTAATTTCAAGTGATGAAAGTACTCGACAGCCATATTTCACCACGATCATCAGGCTAAGTTTAAGCATAGCAATTTTACAAAAAGAAAAAAAAAAGGAAAAAATATTAAAATTTATAAAAAAGAAAATAAGCATAATTACTAAGATTAACAAACATAGCATGCGGTATTCCAACACAGTTAAATAACTTGGTATTGTACTCGATACAAAGCTACGAAAAGAAAGCTCCTGTAAAAACGTAAAGGGAAGAATTATTTATTTAAATATTGATGCAAGTAGAGACCAATTTGGGGTTGTATAAAAAAACAATTGACAATGTACACAACGATTCCAAAATAAAGTACAGAGAAACAATGCTAAAGCGCCTTGGTAGGTAACTATGATGTCCATCGAGATTTTCAACTAAAGTTCATCAGTGAAATATAAAAATTAAGTATTGAGTAAAGTATTTAAGTTTACCAATATAGACCTCAACAACATACAATCATTAAGGCAATCCAGCTCCACAATTCCACTGACACTGTGAGAAGGCTGAAAATGACATAGCCGTCTGAACTAGAGTAGTAGATTGCAATGTTTTTGTGCCGAAATAAGGTGAAACTGCTCCAAGTTCACAATATAGCTGTGACTTATGCGTAAAACTAAGTAAAAGTTGATATACTACTTAAAGACAGTAACTTAGTAGATTCAGTGAAATAAAAAATATTCCTTAGTCTTTAGATCGTGACGTAGAATAAAAGGCTTATCGGAGCTTCTTCAAAAGATACGAAAATGATACATAGCACACGGACACTCAAGTACTGATATGTCAATCAGTTTTTTTGTGATGTGACTAATGTGTTTGAATATAAAACAGTAGGTAATAAATCGTAGGATATAAAAGAACTGCTCCTGTCCCTAAGCTCACAGTTCAGATAGATTTAGTCAACGTCACAATGTTTAGACTCAACTTTTTGTAAGTAATCCTATTTGGTAATTACATGATCATTTTTATTTATAACCATCATTCGTATAATATCAAGCAACGTTCGGCGTCTTTAATGTTTTTTGAAATCATAGCTTATAACATGGGAAATTAATTTCTAGTGTGCGTGTATATGTCACTCAACTCCTCTTAGACGACTGGAGCGTTTTCGATATAAATAATGTACGTTCAAGGGGATTCGAGAATTGTTTAGCCTCATAATTTGGTCCACTGGAAAATGTGTTTTTAATTATTATTTTTTGTAAGTAGTCGTTGATTTTTTAATGTTTCACATTGGATCCGGCAGCCTGCGCTACTATTGGAGAATGAAATATTATATAATAATAATAGCTGTTAATGTCAAGCGATAATTGCTAATTCCTTTTTTGTAGTGTTGATAATTGTCAGGAAAAGGTTCTAATGAAAAAAGAACCAGAATTTTAAAGTGAAAATGGCAAGGACAATGCTGTATCCCATACAAATAATTAGTAGCTGTTAATGTGAAACGATATGAATTTCGCAGGCACGTCTAGTTTACTTATAATTTAAAAAACCTTCTTGGTCTTAGTGCTAAATGACCATTTGCGAATTTTGATTTCAATTTCCAACAATGGCAGTGGTGTGATAGACAGACAGACGTATTTCTGTGCCTGAATATTCATTAAAGTTTCTGATTCTAATAAAAAAATTCGTGTAATTAGTCCAGAGGTTTTACAAATAATTATAATATGTTTT
The DNA here is from genome assembly GCA_002245475.1 of Calephelis virginiensis. Lineage (NCBI taxonomy): Eukaryota > Metazoa > Arthropoda > Insecta > Lepidoptera > Riodinidae > Calephelis > Calephelis virginiensis. Next base: position 16,699 of record NJDC01001285.1, read on the forward strand.
AATGTAGATACAGATAGTCTCTGTGGTCTAGCGTCCCGGAGTCGGACTTTAGGTCCCGAGTTTTCTCTGGTCTCCCGAGTGTGCTGGGATTGGATGTGTGCTCGGTTGGCGATAGACTTACACCTATTTGGACACATTATGGGACTTAGTGTTTTCAGATAGATACTTAAATACCTACCCCCTTACTAATAAAACTTACGCGCCCGTTGATCTGGTATGCAACTTAACTTTATGTTAAGAAAGGTGAAATTACACACCAGATCAATGGGCGCTTAAGTTTCATTAGTAAGGGGGCTACTGTATAAACTTAATGTAACGACCCTCACGAAGTAATACAACGATTTTCTCTATTTAACGAATTGTTCTAAATAATTCAGAATTGGACGTAGGAGCTAAGTAAAATTACCTATTATATTTTCCGCAGTAATGGGTAACGCGCCTAACTTTAGTTACGCTATTATTGAAATAAACCGACGTTTCCCAGTCAATTTATCTTACTTAAAAGGGATCTTCACAACCATATCCTCAAAAAGTTTAGCTGAGGCACAGCTAGGGCTTCGACACAGAAGCTACTCAGTTCAGCCAGAAACCGGGAAAAAATAGAAAATATTCTTTTCCTTACCTAAATAAAAATTACCAAAAACTTTTCACTACAGGTTGTTATTTCATGCTGTTTGTCTCGTATTGGCTAAGCCGGAAGGCAGAGAAACCCGTCAAAGTGCTAGACAACTTCCAGATGGCTTACTTTTTGGAGCAGCTACAGCTTCATATCAAGTAGAAGGTGCTTGGAATGAAGACGGTAGGTTATATTTCTCATAAATTCATAAGGATTTCATAAGGATATACTAAACTTTAAACTACATACTAATCTTCGATTTTTGTTGACAACGCTCTATTTTAAAACGTCTTGGATAAAAAGAGAAGGTTTTACATTCGACTTACAAGCCTTCTATTTACTTTTGACCTGATCAATATCCAAAACATGAGAAACATGAAAATCTACAGAAAACTGTTCAAGCCCAACTCGTTTTCAATGACATCGTTGATAATGATTATGACTTTTTTTAATTTTTTTATTACGTGTAAGAGTATTTTGTACGTTTAAATTATTTATTAATTACTACTTAATACTGAAATTCCACAGGAAAATCTGAAAACATATGGGACCATCTAAGCCATCAAGAACCATGTCCCGTAAGAGAATGCCACACAGGGGACGTTGCTGATAATTCATACCACATGATAGAGCGGGACGTAGAGATGATGAGAGAACTCGGGCTTGACTTCTATAGATTCTCCTTGTCATGGACCAGAATACTGCCCACAAGTTTCCCAGACCAGATCAACGAAGCCGGAGTCCAATACTATAACAACTTGATAAACGAGATGCTGAAATACAACATCGAACCAATGGTCACTATATATCATTGGGATTTGCCACAGAAATTACAACTCCTGGGAGGTTGGACTAACCCACACATTGTCGACTGGTTCACTGACTACGCACGTGTTGTCTTTGATTTATTTGGAGACCGAGTCAAGTACTGGATAACTGTCAATGAACCTCACCAAGTCTGCTACTCATCATATGCTGGAGCGGCTTTGGCGCCACTGTATAATATTAGCGGAATGGCTGATTATTTGTGTGCTAAGAATTTGTTGGTAGCTCATGCCAAGACGTGGCACATGTATAACGACGAGTATAGATCCCGATATGGTGGCTCAATTGGCATTACGATTCATGTACCACGTAATGAACCTTCTTCAGAAAATGACGTCGAAGCTGCTGATGAGTTAGATCAATTCGAGGTATGATTCTTATCAAAACAATCTGAAACATTTCTTTTTGCGGTAAATTATTATCATACTAGCTTCCTTTCCCGGCATCGTTCGCCTGTTTAAGTATTTTTTTATAAATTGTAGCCTGTGTGATAAACTATATGTAAACTACATTCCTGTAAAGTTTTATCAAAATCTGTTCACTAATTTTCGCGTGAAACACACCATTCAATTCTTACAAACTCTCTTAATTTATAATATTAATACGATTTTAACATGACCGAATCTTAGCAGATGTACACGTATGTATGCTGCATCGAATAAAAGATTAAAGTTCTAATTTTGGCTGTATCTTTTCGTATTTATCTCAAAAGTAACACAATTTGTACAACAATGAAAATTTTATGTTAATGTTTGCATGATATATATTCTGCTTATGTGAGATCCACACTCATTTTGAAGTCAAAAAGGTATTTTGTTAAAGATAAAATCGTTGTGAAGTTTTTCCAGATAAAAAAATCTTATATTTTTCCTTACCTACCCAAGGTTGAGCTAACCTAAAGAAGATGATTTCCGAAATGTGTATATTAACAAAATATTTTTTATTTTCAGTGGGGACAATACGCTCATCCCGTATTCTCAGCCGAGGGTGACTTCCCTCCAGCAATGAAAAAGAGAATAGCAGCTAAGAGCGCGCAACAAGGTTTCCCCAGATCTAGACTCCCAGAATTTACCAAAGAGGAAATTGAATTGATCAAAGGAAGCTCAGATTTCTTCGGATTGAACCATTACACTACCTTTATGGTATATAGAAATGAAAGTGTTTACGGGTACTACCCGTCTCCTTCTTTTGAAGATGATGTTGAAACTATGACTTATGACGAGAGCGATTGGGAAACAACACAAGCATCGTGGCTTAAGGTAAATAAAATAAAGTACTAAGTACATGCAACAATTCGTCTGGATTCGTACAACCGGTAAAATAAAGCAAGAGCTTTCTTCAGCCCGTAAACCTATGCGGTTTGCGAGCTGAAGTTAACGATTATGGCAATCTTTGGTTGGAAAAGCGAATATTAAGTAAAAAATTTGCTCCCGCAGCTTTATAGACATTGTAAAACATCCAGATCGTGAAATTCGTCTTATGTCTTCTGATTGAAACTCGCAAGATGTGGAGTTGCAATCACAGAAATACTTCAACATGAAATTTCGGTACTGTCAGATTTACATCCTCTTGTGGAAAGGAAGAAAAACCATTACGCGTTGTGTGTACTTGTATGGTACAAATGGATGGCGGACTTCGCTTATTTTAAGAGTTTATTCAACATCTACAAATCAGCCAGGCTGCGTAACGTCACAATGCAAAAAATATTGATAAGATTTGCAAGTGTCGCTTAAAACATATGTAATGATAATCAAAATGTCATAGCAACAGCTGCTGTAAAAATAGAAAGTCAGTCTTCGTCGAAAACATCGAAAAACAGTACGAGTCAAGATGTATATATGAATGAATTTAGTATAGGTCGTAAGCGTTACCATAAGGGCCATGGCTCATGACATGATTTTAGCGATGTTTTATAACGCATTTTGGTCTCGCTTTCTTCTCAATGAGGGTTTTACACCACCACGACCACGACCAGACCATGAATTTTAAGAGCTCGGGAAATAATATAAATGGTCGCGTCCTTCGCCAACTTTGTCGAAGAACTAGCCACATAAAATTCCAAATTGCACTCGACGTCCGTTTCGCCTCGATAGCAAAGCATCGTCAGGTACGGTACGGTCGATTTTTATAAACAGGTAACAAACATATACCACTTTAATAAAAGCTCGACTAATTCCAAAAAGCCATTGTAATCTATATTTTAAAACGTGATGCCAAAACATTGGACCCCTTTTTACAAAAATTGCGCGGACGCAGGAGCATCAAATTTGGCACACTTTAGTTTATGTGTATATGTAATGATGATAATGTTTATAAAGTGCATCAATTCAAAAAATAAAACATTACGCGTTCTACGACGCACTTGACACACACAAACAAATATATTGATAATAACAATAAAAGCGCACAAACTATAATCATATAAATTGTCGGTCTTGAGAAATGAAGATGGCGTTCTTATCAACAAGATATTAAAATTTATTATGGGCGAAATTCGACCAATGGGCAACCACTAGTCTAAATAAATGTGAAATATCTATAAGAAGTATAATTTTCAGGTGGTTCCATGGGGATTCTACAAAGTGCTCACCAAAATTAGAAACGATTACGGCAACCCACCAGTTTTTGTCACTGAAAATGGTTATGCCAGTGATAAGGGGTTGCAGGACGACAGGCGCGTAGCTTATTACAGAGCTTATTTAGAAACAATGTTGGATGCCATTGAAGAAGGGTCAGATGTCCGGATGTATACTGCTTGGAGTATTATGGATAACTTTGAATGGTTGCAGGGATATGTGTAAGTATTTTTAATCATTTTTTTTTGGAATGACTAATATGTTGAAACCTCGTGGTTCTTACAACTTCAAAGGGTTTTAACCGTTTTTTTTAATAAATTTGCTTGTCTTAATAATGTATTTAAAGAAAAATGAGTTTGAAGTGTCTGTTGTCGTCGTCAAATTTACAACTATTGCAACATAATTCAGCATAGTTCTCATGTTTCAGTGATCGATTTGGTTTGTACGAGGTGGACTTCGACAGTCCCGAGCGCACGCGCACACCGCGTGCCTCCGCCTACGTGTACAAGGAGATCTTACGTACCCGCACAATAGACTACAACTACACACCGGATATGTCTGTACCACTGTCCGTGGATAGAAGATAATACGAGTGTGACAGCCTCAAATAATTAAATTTTTAATGATTTTAGGGAAAATACATGTTAAAATCATTGAAAAGACTGATTAAGTTTTATTTAAAATCTGAAATTAATTTTTAAACTGTATTCACACCGATATCCCAAAAGAGGCAGGCAGAGGCACTACCCATACTAGCCGAAGACAGTAAGTCCCACAATGTGATAGGTGGCAAGTCTATCGCCAACCGGGCACTTATCCAATCCCAAGCAACATGGCGTGAAGGTACTTAACTAAGTTACAATACTGCAATCCGATATATTGACTTAAATACGCATGACGTCACGCTTAGGTTTTTGTCGTGATCTTCATAGATTCACTTTATAGATCGATCTTTCTTTACAAACCAATAATCAATAGCGTAGCTAGGCGAGGGCAAAGTGGGTCATCGCCCACGGCCTCGCTCCTATAGGGGACTCGCACTACCTGATTTAAAAACTTTGTATATTTATAAATTAAATAAAATCCTGACAAATATTGGCCTCACCCTTTTGTATCTGAAATACAAACAAATTATGTTGACTATGCCTGTAAGTACAGCTTCCGCAAAGATAAGTTTTTCTAAATTAAAATTATTAATAACTACCTAAGAAACAGCATGAAGCAGGAACGACTGTCTGCTTTAGCAATACCTTCAATCGAAGCAGCATTTGCCGCAAAAATCAATTACAAATCCTTACTAGAGGATTATTCTAAAGCAAAAGCCGAAGAATATTATTTTTGTAACAGTATAAATTAAAAGATTTCAAAAAAAGTCTAGGTACTGTTCTAGAGAGTAAGAATAAAAATTAAATCTTTTTTGAAATGTACCTATTCGTTTTGAATACACTCCTATCCATCTCTCATAGTGCCTAAATTTTTTTTACCAAAAGTATAGTAGGTATGATGTCAAATCATGTTTGGGAAGACCATGATTTAATAATGTAAGCATAAGATTAAAGTTATTGGGTTGCTTTTGGGAACGAACGGAAAGGGGCCTCACCGATGCGACTTTACCCACATATATTAGTCCACGCTACGCCACTGCCAATAATATAACTGTAACTAAAAATTTTGAAATTTTGAAAATAGGTAGCCCTTGAAAATATCGTGCTAGATTTCCTAGGAGAAGACGGAATTCAGACTTTAGTTATTTATTATTTTAGTAGATTTTAACATATTTAAAACATAATAAATAACATCTTTTCCTAAAATATGACAACTTAGACTGATCCGTGGAGATACTTTCTTTGTGGTATATCTTCTTTTTTAAGAATCTATAACTTCAAAAAGGTTAGCTGTTGGTTCACAAAAAAGTGCGAGCAACTTAACTGTTGAGCAAACAATGTCGATAGTGTCACGTCTAAAGTTTCATCTAGAATAGAAATTGCGATCATAACCCTTTAGGGTTACTTGCACATTTCTAGGTTAAGTGTAATAACTGGTTAAACTGTCAAATATATATTGAATTATTCCAATGTTAGAAGCCAGCTTTGGTAAATATTTAACTCAGGAACCTGAAAATGGGCTTTAGGGCCACTTGCACGTTCTTGGGTTAAGTATTTAACATTGAGTTGGCGTCTAACTAGGGTTACATCACCTTATATTTGACAATTTAACTCAGTATTCATTAATGTGACCCGGGAATGTGCAAGTGGGCCTTAGTGGCGATAATAATTGTGGGACATCATCTACGCTCACACCGAAACTTACATTTGAATGACATAGAATACAATATTCATTTATTGCACTGTCGTGAACAAACATGACAACACGAACATTCGCGCAAGCGCCCTGCGCAGTCTAAACGAAACAGCAGGCGAAGGCATACATTTTCGCCGCGCCAGCTGTTTACTCTTCATCCGTCTTAGAATTTTCAATCAGGTCACGTGTGCTGACTCGAGTTTAGAAGTTTTCACCCATTCCAAAAAAAGTGCGCAACGCCCCTAAAAAAGTTTTCACTTCAAAATTGTTATGCACTTTATTTTTTTATGCATTGTTATGCACACCAAAACTTTCGTCCCATTGCGCTAAACAAAGTAATCGCTTTCCAGCACCGTCGAACAAAAAAATAGCTTACGACTCCAGGCAATAGAAACGATAGCCTCAGACTACATGTTTGTACACAATTAACTGTATTCTGTGGTTTTTCTTATATTCCTGCCCTCGTGATGTAATAAAATGTTTTGTAAAAAATAAACGTATATTTACGGAAAAAGATATCAAAATCTTTCGTATTACTAAGTTAGAGTTAATAAATTATTTAAAAGTCTTTGCTTTGCAATGTTATCCCTTTATATAGTTAAGACTTGATTTAAATTTAATAAATATAACTTGGAAATCAAAAACAAAACTTCACATTTTGCGGAAAAAAAGTAATAACTTTTCTTCCGCTGCGCTAAACGAAGTTGCCACTTTCCGGATCTGTCGGACAGAAAAATAGCAACTTGAGCAGTAAAAATCGGAGACTTTTCTTATTTACCTGCTCTCGAGATGTAATGTTTTATAAAAGAATTATTACATTTACTTTTATATAATATATAATATATATATTCTTTTGTATAATAAATGTATAATTAGTTAAGGTTCCGTTTAAAAGTGGTCGAAATTAGAAGATATTCCAACATGGTGGAAAAATATTACGATAGTATAGCTGACATGCAGATTTGTGATGTATTTATACAGTATTTTCATGAAGACTGTGTGGGAAGATAGTTTTGTGCATCCCAAATGTAATAAGTAGAAGGTTAACAGCAAAAAAAACAAGAAATTGATTTTCTGATATATAAAAAAAGTCTGATTAAAATTGATAACCAAGACTTTAGAATATGTGATGAAGATTATGTTTAAGTTTTCAAATACTTCATACATTTTACATGTTTTAAAAAACATGTGACAAATTTAATATTTCTTAAGTCCAATAGTCACCAAAAGTTTTAAATAAATATATAGAGAGATTACAATGCTGCAATTGGTTTTTATTTTTTAATTTTTTTTTAATTGTAAAAATTTCATAGATATTCATATTCGAATTTCGTACCTAAATATGCTCCTTCATATTAAGTATAAATGTGATGCTTTGAAAGATAATATGATTTAACTTTTTCCTGTAGATTGTTTATCTTGAAAGAAGTTTTACTATCAAAGATAAGTATCAATAAAATATTTGACAGATACGTTGAAGTGTAAATAAAAACAATGTGATCGATAATCTATCACTTTATCGTCGAGTATTTGCGGACCATGTGATCGTTAGTGATCAATGAACATATAGAAAAGTGTCTTCACGCCCATATCCCCGAAGAGGTAGGCAGAGTCACAACCCACGAATAGCCGAAGACACTAAGTCCCACAATGTGATAGATGGCAATCCTATCACCAACCGGGCACGTATTATATCCAATCCTGGGCAACGTTATTTTTATTAGAAAATTGAACATATTCATTATCTATTTTTTCCCGGGAACCCGGAACTCTAGAAGTTAAGCTCGACGCCGAACCGCTAGACCACAGAGACTAACATATGTTACAGTAAAAGGTAGTAAGGTAAAAATGTTCCCGGCAGCAATTCTAACCATGCTCAGAACACTCAAGTACGATATGTCAATCTTTTTTTGTTATTTAACTAAAGTGGTCGGATAGCGTAGCAAATATAAAATCAATTGCTGTTCGTTAGTTAGCTAAAACTTGAGAACGTCTGAACCGATTTGGGTAAGTTTGGTGTTGAATCATTTGTTCAATTCCAGGAAAGGTTTAAAAAATAAGAGACAGGGAAAAACTGCGAGGAAACTAGGAAAAACATTTCAATTTTTCCCATACAAAGTGAACAAATGGAATGAAGTTCCCTGCGACAGCTAATAGGTAATAAATCGTAGGATACAAAACTAACGCTCACAGTTCAGACAGATTTTATCCCCATCACGATGCTGCTCAACATTTTGTAAGCATATTTTGTATATTTTTATCACCATCATTTTTATAATTATTTGAAATTTTATAACTTCCATAATTATGACGCATACAGTAATTATACTTTACTAGCATCCCACATAGGTTTTGCACGGGCATTAAATATACAAACCTTCATCTGCAATCAATTTATCTATTAAAGAAAACTGCATCAAAATCCGTTGCGTAGTTTTAAAGATTTAAGCATACAAATGGACATAGAGACAGAGGAAGCGACTTTGTATATCTGCCTAGGAGGTCAAAAATTACTTATCTATCCATTATATAAAAATGAATTGCCAAATGTGTTTGTAAGCGCATAACTTCCGGAAGACTAAACCGATTTAGATAATTCGTTCTTTGTTGTGTTAGTTAATATCAGAAAAAAGATTCTTATGAAGAAAAAAACCGGGAAAATTGCAGAAAAAAAACAATACTTTACATTTCCCATACAAACTGAAAGTGTGGAAGGAAATTTGCTGGGACAGCTAGTATATTTTGAAATGAAACGGATGGACTAATTTTGTTAGTTATTTTTTGTTTTGTTAATTATTGTTAGAAGAATATTCTTATGAAGAGGAAAACCAGGAAAATTTCAGGGAAATAGGAATAATAATACTTATTGTTTTTAAATGTATTGCAATTGCCTTTTGTCATCGCATCACGCCTGAATGGAGGGACCAATTTTATTAATTCCTTGTTTGTTGTATTAATTATTACTAGTGGTCCGCCCATTGGTCGAAATTCGTCCATAATAAATTTTAATATCTTGTTGCTTAGAACGCCATCTTCATTTCTCAAGACCCACTACTTTGTTTCCAAACTTTATAGTGTGCCATCTGTTATCTTTTATCGTTATCATCAATATATTTGTTTACGGCCAATGTTAATAATGTATCTCAATCTAATGGATTTCAAGCAATCTAAATAGCTGCGCATTCGGCGGCCTATCCCATTCCTAATTGCCATATTTATCCTGTCCACAGATATGTTATTGGCAAGCGATAACATAAAAATGGATCAAAATATTAATCTTGGACAGCAAGTTTTGGATTAGGATTGATTATTAATATTTGCCGTTAGTGTGTCAAATGCATGGTAGTGTGGGTAATGTTTTATTTATTGATTTCATATACTATATAGCATTATTATTGAAAAATATTAGCGTTCTGCACTTCTCCTACACGTAAACGTGTGCCAAATTTTATGCTCCTGCGCCCGCGCAATTTTCGTAAAAAGGGGTCCAAAGTTTTGGCATCGCGTATTAATATATAGATTTAGAGTAAGGTTTTTAATATGAAGAGGAAAACCGAAGAAAATGCGATGAAATAGGAAAAGCAGTTTTTTTTAATTTTAATAAATATTCCTCACTTTTTCTTCTTCTTCACTTCTGAAAGGATGGACTAATTTTGTTAATGTTTTTTTTGTTGTGTTAGTTATTGTTAGGTAAAGGTTCTTATGCAGAGGAAAATATTATAACGCATAAAAATCTTAAAAGTTTAGATTTCAGGTCCTTACAATTATTTTAAAAAATATCAATCTTGCTCTTGTTTTGAAACAATTAGTACAAACTGTTATTCGATAGCCTAGTTACGTTGATCAAGGGGTTAGCGTACACGCCTAACGTCACCGCTCAACCGCGAGGCGAGGGTTCGATTCCCGGCGGGGGCAGACTTTTGTGTAATGAACATTTAGATGTCTGCATTTCTGGGTCTGGGTGTTTATAAAATTCGAGTATATGTTTAAATATTTCTATGTATTAGTACCGTTGAACAACACACGCATATAATTTGAAATGAAATGAAAATAAAAAAAGAAATTATTTGTTTGCGAAATATGTGTGTAAAAAGTTGTGGTATGCAAATTTAATTAAATTAAAAAAAAATAAACGTTTACATACATTTTAACATTTAAACACAGCACTTATTTACATATATTTTTTTACTTACATTGCGGTTAGATTAGTTTTCTAATTTGTCCAGAGAAGTTTATTTATTTATCTCATTGTTAACACATTACTATACTTTAGAGATGTAAACATTATACAATT
>NJDC01001285.1:28095-52765 GCA_002245475.1 Calephelis virginiensis
TGATCGAGGAGTTAGCGTACACGCCTAACGTCACCGCTCAATCGCGAGGCGCGGTTTCGATTCCCGGCGGGGGCCGACTTATGTGTAATGAACATCTAATATCTGCATTTCTGGATCGTGGGTGTTTATAAAATTCGAGTATATGTTTAAATATTTCTATGTGTTTGTACCGTTGAATAACACACGCATATAATTTGAAATGAAATGAAAATAAAAAAATAAATTATTTGTGTGCGAAATATGTGTGTTAAAAAGGTAAAGGTTGTGGTAAGGTAAAGTCACCAGTCATGGACAGTATAAGCGACTTTTTTTAATTTTCTATGTACTTTCTTAATTTTTCGATATATGTTCTTTTGGTTTGGCAGTTAAATAAAAAGCCCTTTTTTTATCAATTGTAAACGTTTAATTGCAGTTTAGTACTTAGTACATTAAAGTATTAAGAAAGAACAACACTCATACTTGGACACCATTAATGGAAAATAGTAATCCAGTGTTGGACCCCCAATTATGAACATTATCTAATTATGAACATCCAGCAATGGACAAGGGTTCAAGACTAGATTAAATTGTTAATAATCGGGACAATTTCGAATAGTTCGCAATTAGGGGTACCTACAGTAGTAGCAAGTAAACAAATAAGTAAAAAACTAAAAAAAGTGAAAGTATTCCTTATTAACGAAATATTATCTTTAAGTTATAAACATAACATTAATAACAATATCAGTCTTATATAATAGATCAATGTATTAATAATACCTACTAGAAAATCAACTTTTAACTTTTTAAAAAAACAAAGAATATTCGTACAATTATTAAGATGACACGAAATTAAATATCAATCTTATCTATTAGTTAAATGTCTTTTTAAAAAAGAAGAGTACCACTTTTTTCCTGGGCGACTGTTTGCGAATGGACAGGAATCTAAATTTGACTGATTAATTAATTTTTGGATTCTATCTAGCAATTGGTCTTTCGTGACAGAGAAGTGTTTTTCAGCCATAAAGGTTATCCATTTAACGAGTATATATTCTTTTTTGTAGGTAAGTACAGTAGCTGGACCTAAATTACAATCGATGGGGCTCTTTTCAGTAATTTTATTAGGTAACGTTATCCATCGCACTCGGTATTTTGTAGCGGCAACAGATATTTTTTCACCTTTTCTTACTTATTCGATAGCTTTGTTCTTTAGTGTAGTCTTTTCTTGACGCCATTTCTAGGTTAAAAAAAATATATTAGAAATACGTAGATTGTATTATGGACATAGTCATGGACAGAAAGTCCATTACTGGATAGACTAATAATTTATTTCAGATTACGACGAAACATGACGATTACTTTAACTGACGTATGATCATTGAAAAAAAAAACAAAAATCAGGAATTTCCTTTTATGGACATTCTGTCTATAACTGGGTGTACATGCTTAAAAAATATCCAGTTATGGACACCGGTAATTTAAAGTTTAGAATCACAATGATTCTTTTGTTCATATTATAAAAATGAAGTAATGCTAATGATAACTTAATAAATAATATGAATTTGAACAACAACGATGTATGTACTTACTTACATCGTGATTCTTCTAATAAATTACGATTTCCAGACACCAAATGACACCGCGTAACTAACAACCTATATAGTCGCCATTAAAATGAGTTTCGAATGTCAAAAACTGTTTGATATGACAGCTAAAATGTTGGCACTATTGATCAATGTTACATTTTAAAAAATATACCACGCCTTTGCTTAATTTTAGAGGTAAATCTAAAAAATGTCCATGACTCTACTAAATCTATGCCATGACTGGTCCGGGTCCATCATAGGTGCTGTTACCTTATGCAAATTTAATTAAATAAAAAAAAAATGTTTACATACATTTTAACATTTAAACACAGCACTTATTTATATCTATTTTTTTACTTACATTACGGTTAGATTAGTTTTCTAATTTGTCCAGAGATGTTTATTTATTTATCTCATTGTTAATACATTACTATAATTTAGAGATGTAAACGTTATGCACATCAAAAATTACTTTAAGTACATGACATGTAATTTACTTATAATATGCATCACTGTTGGTTTTTCAATAACACATGTAAGTATCTTCACGCCAAGTGCATTGTGCATGCCAGAGCCACGGGGACATTAACTAGTGCGTTCCAAAGAACGCACTAGTTAATGTCCCCGTGGCTAATGGGCAAACATTTATAGTATTTAAGAACATTTTATATCGCCTATGTGGTCTAACGGTCCAAGTGTTGGACTTAACTGCATGAGGTCCCAAGTCGATTCCCGGGTCGAACAAGAAAACGAAAATTTGTTTTTTCCAATTTTCTAATACAAAAAAACGTTGCTCAGGATTGGATATGTGCCCGGTTGGCGATAGGCTAGCCACCTATCACATTGTGGGACTGAGTGTCTTCGTCTAATCGTGGGTGCTCTGGTTGTGCCTCTGCCTAATTTTTCGGGGATATGGGCGTGAAGATACTTTTTTATAAAATGTTTTTAGGTTATATAATATATTATACAATTTAAGTTTTCCCTTTAATAAGGAACGAAAATTTTAACTCACAAAAATATAACCTAATTGAATTTGACAAATTATCACCAGATGTTTTTTTTTCCAATATTAATCATAAACATTTTTTTTTCAATATTAATCAATGATTTCCAATATTAATCAATGAACAGTTGATATTGGTTTGAAAACCAATATCAACTGTTCATAAATTTCTGATATTTTTTTTAATGTTAAGCAATAGTTTGATGGGTTGTAATATTCTTGAATTTGATTTTATCGATTTTTGTCGACTATATTAATAAACCTTGGCGGAGGGGTGTTATAAAATTGACGTGTCTGGGAGTGGTCAGTCTGTGTCTTCATAACTTTTGTGCGAATGGCTTCATTTCTAAGTGGGTTTTTTTTATAACTGATGTAATTGCGATGCGTCTAAAATACATTACATGTTAGTTTTAATGCGAATTATTTGTATTACTTTTTTTTAATTTGAACGTCAAAAACTTTTCACCGTGTTGGTCCGGGTCCGCTGAGTAGAATAGACCATCTGCCTCTCTGCCAGGCTGCTTGTAAAAGGCGATTACTGGTTAAAAAATTAGGTCAGTAGCAACTGATGGTACATACCACAGGCGGTAAAGTGCTGTGCAGCAGCTTGCCCGAGTAGAGATCCATTGCCTTACCTATTTCTGCCGCCAAATGACTCTGTCATGTTCCGGCCCAGAGGATAGGCTATCCGGTAGACTTTCACCATAGGCTAACATCCTCGCCGCAGGACATCGACGCACCTGTAACATTTAGGTGTCTATAGGCCACTGCTCGCTCTTACCATCAGTAGCCTGGTGTACTTGTTTGCTGACCTATCACATAAAAGCCTATCGCCGGTATATTTACTTTTGCTAGAGGCCTAACATCCTAACGCACAATTACCACCTTTGGTGTCCCTAGGCGGCATAAAATTCTTACATCGGGAAATCCATGTGCTTATTCGCTATCCAATATCATAAAAGTTTAAAAAATACTGCATAAATTTGGAAGAACAAAAGCGTCATCGTTCATTCTACGAGGCTTATCTCATCTTGCCGTATTTTAAAGATCCTATCATTCCACCAAGGAAGCTCTGTGATGCCACTAGAGACACACAGTAATCAGTAGACAGTAGCAGATAGTGACTTCTAAGCTACACTGTCACCAGCGGTCCCGGCAGACTTCTTTTCCTCAACAAACATCACACATCACCAGCACGACGAATAAAATCAAATCTTGGTCTCAAAATTTCCCTTGGTGCGAACGGTCTAGACCGAAACTTCGATGGACCACTCTAACAAATTGGGATTTAAAAAAGAGTCATATTTTATGAAGCTCTTTTGTTCAAGACCACTCTTCCTCTTAACATTAAAAAATATATCACAAATTTATGAACAGTTGATATTGGTTTTCAAACTAATCATATTGAAAAAAAAAATCTGGTGATAATTTGTCAAATTCAATTAGGTTATATTGCTTACTCATGTACCTACTACTTATTACTTCATCTCTAACTAGCTATAGAGAGCGAGTAAATGTTCTATTCACAGTGAGATCCGAGAAAGAATGGGATTGAAAGTAAGTGTTGGTGTTAAAATGCGAAAGGGCATGCTCCGCTGGTTTGGTCATGTGGAAAGAATGACAGATGAAATATTGACAAAGCGATGAGGATGCGAAAGAGGATGGATGCAGGTACCCGGGGGGACCAAGGTTGACATTCCACGATCAGATTACTCGGATATCATAAGAGGGTGGTGTCAAGAGTCTCCGAAACCGGCGTGTTTGTATGAAAAGAGTAATGATGTGAAGGAAGCCAGACAGGTATGTCAGGATTGTGAGGTCTGGCAATTGATACTCTCTGCCTACCCCGTGAGGGACTTGGTGTTGAAGATATGTATGTATGTAAGCAGATATTCTAGAATAAATGTAGGTACTTACTTGACATTGCAATTAGATCATTAACTTTTAGTTACATTCTTTATCTATTTTACTATCCGAATAGTCTATATCTTTGTTACAAATTTTCAGGGTATAAATGTACTTACATACCTCTACGGTCTACACTGTGTAACAATAATAATTAATTAAGCAATAAGTATATAACATAAGTTTTTGTTTCTGGTTTCCTGGTTATTCTTTTAGGCACAAATGTTGATACTAAATAAATAATCTTTTTTATTTTATAAAAGATAGCTTTTTATTATGACGCATCACTCAACTCGCATTGTAGGCAAAGATGAAGTTATACAAAGTTACTTAAAAACAGCATATTCAGCCATATTTTTATCACCTTACTCTAGCAACACCAGGCGTATCACATATGCGTTGGCGACCTTTGATAAATGAGAACGCTCTTTTCTTAAAAAATTCCAAGTTTGAAAATACCTTTTGAACAATACTCTACTCGTATGTGAGGCTAAATTTGCGCTTTATAAGGTTACATGCGATGGATCGGCTTTAGGTACTGTCTTTTGTCAATGAGAATACCAATATTGACAGGCTTTGACTCCGAGCAAGCCTGTCGACAACGACCTTAATGCTATGCTATGTCGAAAAACTGAGCGAGTGAAAAACTAGTGACCCAGTTGCATAATTTTTCGGGAAGACCGTATGACCAACAGAAGCGCTTTGTGCCACACCCGATCAAACGTCTTCGCTTTGGCAAACCAACTGGCAATGCTAGTCTCTTGCTCTCAACTGCTTGCGCCCATCGATGTATCAAGTAAGATCACCAACGGAATAACAGTAACGAAAAGCATACGTACTGCCGACAATTTTACAGCTTGTGCTCCTCTAGGTACCTTAAGTCCTGGCCGTTTATTATGGACTCCATAACTTTAAAGAACAAATGCTATGGGCAGGTAATTGGATGAATTCGAGTGGTTACCTTATTTGTAAGACTTTGTGATTAGGAGTACCAAAGGGCACTGAAGAGAACGTGAATGAGCAGGACTGCTTTGACATTTTTGCTATATGAGTTGTACTGGCACGCTTCAACGCAAAGGTGGTTTTAACATTTACGCGTAGCCAGAGAATAGCTAATCTTGCTTTCAAGATTTCCGAGGCACAGTAAACAGATATCCTCTCTGACGAAAGCATAAAAGTATAAAAGGGAATGTTTCAGTTCAGCCCATCAGTATAGCCCAGGTAGTAGAGGTACCATGTATCAGCCGGAGAAGGTATTTGCATCTTAGCCGAATAGAAGAAGGCTGGCTTGGACGTCTCAAGGTAGACGTGGACGGCGTTTAACTTACAGTAAATCCCCCTGACATTAAAGAAATCCACAACGAGCTTACTGCTCCGTTTTACGCAAATCGTCCCTCTCCTACCTCTCACTTTTGGACAATGGAGACGTCATATTCCTACACGCGCTGGAAATTGTACTGTGCTTCTGTTTTTGTTCTCGCACTCCAACCCTGTACTAGCGCTTTACTAAATGGTCACAACTGCGAAATATTACGATGCCTTTCATCATGGACGTAGCAAGGTACGGACATAAAAAAAAACCGTTAAAACAAGCTATGTAGATATGTTAAGAGAGGGCTAGAAATTTGTCCAAAAACGAGATGAAATGGAAAAAGGAAGTTTTAATAATTAACATAAATAAATACGACTACCATGACTAAACTAACATAGTCTAGGATTTTCTTTGTCTACCCCCTCTGTTTAGGACGCTGGCTACGCCCTCACCTTTTGTTATTGATTATGCGACTTGCAATTTCAATAATCATCAAAACGTTATTTCAGTAAGTAAACTTAAATTTAATTGAAGTTTCTTTAATTATAATTCCCGAACTTTGCGTGTCACACGCGACATGTTCTAGAATCGTAATGGTACTGTAAATGTATACCTTGGTTTATAGTATAAACGAACTTTAGGTTACATTATATGAACAGTTACATTTTAGAACACCCTTATGCAAACGGCACGGTAGTGTCCCCACCAAGACAAGCAAAGCAAAGCACTTTTCTCGTAGCGTTCCGTCGTTTTTTAACATTTATAACTTTGATTTGAATTATACCAATGAAACAAGATTTTCAGAAAGTAGTAAACATCTTGGCGCCCATATCCCCGAAGTAGGCAGAGGCACAACCTAAGAGTGCCATGCACCCACGACTAGCCGAAGACACTAAGTTTCACAATTTCACGTGACCCTAGACCCCGACGACCCCATCACCGAGGCAAACGCCTTATACAACAGTACACAAACACACACAAACTCGCGACACCGCCGCCGCCGGGGGCGGCGAAGACCCTTGTTCCGCCCTGGGCGGAACACAGCCACAATATCCTCTTCCGAAATGAACCAAGATCCCACCCTAAGCCGAGGTACGGTCTCACAGGAGACACCCTTAGGGAGGGGGGTCCCAGGCCCCACCCAAAATCACATCTCTGGCTGAGCACTCTGCTCGCCCACTAGCCCGGTGACGTTGTTAAAGTCAATAGACGTACACAACAGTAGTCATTTCGAAAAAAAAACAAAAAAAAAAAAAAGTTTCACAATGTGATTGGTGGCAAGCCTATCGCCAACCGGGCGTATATCCAATCCCGGGCAACGTAATTTTTGGACAACTTATGAAACGTAGTAAACTTATTAAAAATTTTAAATCTCAATATTTTTTTTAATTATATGGTATTGATATTTAGACCCAATTTCGTCACTTACCCTCTGACTGTCTTATGTATTAGAAAGCTTAAAATAAGTATGTAACCTAGTTTTGGCATACAAGCAACAAAAAAGTTACAAAATATGGTAATTTTGTCCTTCCAGGCAATAATTCGTTCACGTCAAAATTCGTTTTTTTCATACTGTCATAAATAAAATTCGCTGGATGTCAGGTCTTTAGGATAAGTCTATCATTGTACATACAAAGTCTAATCAGATACCCTTCATATTTTGGAAAGTTATTGATATATAAAACCCCCAATTTTGTTAGACGTAAGCATTCACAGAAAAACACAAAAAATCATAGAGTATAGAAGTATAAGTATAGAGTATAGAAGTAGAGAATATAAGTACTTCCTAAAGTCTTAGAAAGCTGAAATTTGGTATATGAGCCCGTGCAGTATGTAAACATTAAAAAATAAACTTTTGATTTTTATTCCCCGCGTCAACCAACAAAAAATATATATATACACAATTTGTAACTTTTTTCTTCCATCCACAAACTAGGAAATGCAAGTAAAGCTTAAAATTCGAATACTTAAGCAGTAAAACTGCAAAAAATTACTCCTACTATTTCATTAGGTACTCGCGGTATGATAATTCTGTTTTTGAAAGATTGCTAATTCTAAGATGATCCGACATACATTTTATCAACATCGATCACGAAGTCGTCAATATAAACACAAATGTATGCATTAAATTTATATAAGACCACCCTGGAATCATAACCTACATTTTAAAAAAGGAATCACCAAAATCGGTTTAATTGGCTGAGTAATTACGTAAGAAAGATGCAAAAAAATTAAAAACGCAGTCGAATTGAGAACATACATTTTTGGACTCGGTTAAACAAAGATGGCTTTATGCTATATAAATAAATTCCTGGACTCATCTGTCTGTCTGCCTGATTTAGGTAAACTCAAAAACTACTAATAACTAAATCGATTTCCACACAGTTTTAACCAATATAAAGAGAGATTCTTGAAGTTTTACTTATGATTTTGTGTAAATTTATTAAAATATGACGATATTTGTTCAATATGTCGAAAAATAAATTAAACTCAAAAACTTTTGAGTTGTAATAAAATAGTGTATTGTCCTCTTTTTTTAATCTACAAAGATACCGCGACGGTATACCTTTATCCATATTTGTAGGATAACTTATTCACTTTCACCTTGCTTACTATCTGACTATCGCAAACTTTTTCCACTAAAAGATCATTTGGAGAAATAAGTGTCCGATAGCGACATAAAATTTTAATTTTGATCAGATAGCGTAATACACACGTTGCTTATTATTTTTTTATGATGTTGGAAGGCAAACAAGCAGACGGATTTCCTGATGGTAAGAAATTCACGTCGCCTAGAAACACCAAAAGTCGTAATGGTACGTTGCCAACCTTAAGCCGGGATGTTAGGATTCGAGCAAAAGTAATTTTATCAGCTACCCTATCCTCCGAACCGGAACACGTCAACGCCAAGCGCTGACATTATAGCGGCAAGAATATGTAAGGCGGTGGTACCAATCCGGGCGAGTCGCTGCGAAACTCTACCACCTAGTCAGATGTCACGATGTTAGCGACAGTAAGCCTATGCTCGCCTTTAACGAGCTGCCTGGCACAGGTAGGCAGATGGTCTATTCTGTAAAGGAGCCCGGACCAACACAGCGATAATGGTGCATTACAAACCTGAACTTGGCCGTGAAGTCTTTTTGTTTGGTTTAACTTACCGGTTTTCCATAATCTCCAGACAAGAACGCTGAACGTTCGCTATTATCGTACGCCGATCAACAAACGACAGTTCTAGGTAAGGAACAAAGGGGATTGAATTTTTTCGTATGAAGCCTAGCTTAGTGCCTGGCCGCCATTTTGTGTTCTTTTGATAATTCTTACAAATACAGATAGGGGACACTTGTACAAACAAAAAAGTATCAAGATGAACATATCTAAAAGCGTCACGTTACAGAGCAATTTCCAAAACAAAGCGATGATGAGGATTTGGCCCAAATCAACAAAATTATATAATTGTATTTTTGTAGCCATGATAGTCTTAGTTACACACATACATACATACATACATATCTTCTCGCCAAGTCCCTTACGGGGTAGGCAGAGAGTATCGAGTGCCAGATCTCACGATACTGACAAACCTGTCTTGCTTCCTTCACATACATTACCCTTTTCATACAAACACGCCGGTTTCGGAGTCTCTTGACACCACCTTCGGATAATATCCGATTGATCTGATTGTGAAATGTCAGCCTTGGTCTCCCCGGGTACCTACATCCATCCACACTCGCATTGTATATCTGCTTTGTCAATCTTTCATCTGTCATTCTTTCCACATGACCGAACCAGCGGAGCATGCCCTTTCGCATTTTAACACCAACACTTTCTTTCAATCCCACTCTTTCAAGGATCTCACTGTTACGAATGCGGTCAGCGAGCGTTACACCACAGATTTTCCGTAGTGCTCTCATTTCGACCGCATTTATCCTATTTTCATGCTCTTTCTATCATACCCAACTTTCGCTTCCATACAATAACATTGCGATAAACACATTTTGCCATTGGTTAACGTTTTTGAATTACGACCGCGACGTTATGAACATTGATAGTACACATACTTTATTTTCCATTTATATGATAAAATTAATATATATTAATATATATTTTATTCGTTAACAAGTTAACCTTAGACCACTATTTCACCTAATGGTTAGTTTTGATGTAGTCTAAGATGCAGGCGGGCTAAATATAAACGACCTCGTAACGAAACACTAAATCGCTTGACAGTAGGTCTTTGTCGTTGGAGTGGTAACTAGTCACGGATAACTATGTTGTGCAAGGATGCGTTCAATTCAATGCATTGTTTCTACAAGGTAATTGAAGTACTCACCATCAATCTTTCATTGTATATAACGTAACGTGACACGTTAGAATACATTGACCCTAATACTTTTTTGTTTGTAAAAGTATCCCCTATCCATATTTATAGGAATTATCGTGAGCCGCCATTTTGAAAAAACACAAAATGGCGGCGGTTGACTAAGTCACAAAGGTTCAAACCCCTTTGCAAGTCGTCAAGCTCAGCCACCTACTTTAAGTTATGGTGTCAGCGGCTTATGAACCAACGCTCACCTCCTACCGAACCGGCTGGAAATTAGTAGGTCTATTCTTCGATGGAGCCTTAGGCCAATAGGGTTAACTTATTAAAAAAGATTAATAAAATGATGTACTGCAGGTTGTTACTCAATACTATTTGTATCGTATTGGCTAAGCCGGAAGTCACAGAAACTCGACACAGCGTTAGACAACTTCCAAATGGCTTACTTGTTGGTGCAGCTACAGCTTCTTATCAAGTAGAAGGCGCTTGGAATGAAGAAGGTAGGTTAAAGGTTAAAATTATAATTTAGGCTGGATTTGAATCCTACGAATTTCGCTGACGATGCCCAACCCATTTTTAATCGTCGTAGAAGTAATAAGGAGGAGGAGGAGTCGAACGTTTATACGTCGGCGAGGTATAAACGTTCGATTCCAATATTTTTATGTACCTACTTAAATCGATTTATACATAATTTCTAAAACGATTTTAAGCACTCTTTTGTGTTTGAAAGATTGAGTTAAAAACTCAGGTCAGAAGCCCAGAGAAATCGATGAAAATGCTTAATTTTTGTGAACTTATATGATGTAGTAATTAAAATCAATGTCAGTTTTTTGCAGTTTAACTCCCCTTAAATTATAGCATACACTTAAATTTACAGGAAAATCTGAAAACATTTGGGACCATCTAAGCCATAAAGAATCATGTTCTATTAAAGAACGCTACACTGGGGATATTGCTGACAACTCATATCACATGGTTAAGCGGAACGTAGAGATGGTGACGGAACAAAGAATTGACTTCTACAGATTCTCCTTGTCTTGGGCCAGAATATTACCCACAAGTTTCCCAGACCAGATCAACGAAGCCGGAGTCCAATACTATAACTACTTGATAAACGAGATGCTGAAATACAACATCGAACCAATGGTCACAATATATCTTTGGGATTTGCCACAGAAATTGCAAATCCTGGGAGGTTGGACTAACCCACATATTGTCGACTGGTTCACTGACTACGCACATGTTGTCTTTGAATTATTTGGAGATTGAGTCAAATACTGGATCACTATTTATGAACCTCACGAAGTCTGCTACCTAGGATATGCTAAAGCCTCTTTGGCGCCGCTATATAATATGGCGGAATATATGTGTGCTAAAAATTTGCTGGTAGCCCATGCCAAGACGTAGCACATGTATAACGACGAGTTTAGATCCCGATATGGTGGCTCCATCAGCATAACAATTAGTGCATGATGGCATGAAGCTTCTTCTGAAAAAGACGTGGAAGCTACTGAAGAATTACATCAATTTGAGGTATGACTTTTAACCTAACAATCTTA
Source organism: Calephelis virginiensis (assembly GCA_002245475.1). Classification (NCBI taxonomy): domain Eukaryota; kingdom Metazoa; phylum Arthropoda; class Insecta; order Lepidoptera; family Riodinidae; genus Calephelis; species Calephelis virginiensis. Next base: position 39,752 of record NJDC01001285.1, read on the forward strand.
AACCTTTTTTGTTATAGGGAAAAAATATAATCCTATTTCACCCCTAGCCGGCCCTTGTTCACTTGGCATTCTATACTCTCTGCCTATCCTGTAGGAGGACTTGTCATTAATGTTTGTATTTGTATAAGATGACCCATAAATTCAAATGTTTCTCGTCATTTTCAAGTTCAAATAACTTCAAATTATTTAGTCACTTTATTACTATTTTACTAAGTGGTAATAAGTCTGTAATTTCTAAACTATGAACTTTATGACTTGAAAAATTGCGGGATAATCTGTAAAGCACATACTACAACAAAAATGAAGCTACTAGATCGGACTACGCGTGAATGAATTATACATAGCCTAATTCACGTTTTGTCTTTTACTCCTCTCTTATTTGAAACCGTTTAGGACGCGGGATCAAAAGCAGCCTAAAACCTTCTTTGAAACATAGAGTACTTGTTTGTAAATTTTCAGCAGGTTCGACGGGTATCGCAGTTATGATACAGACAGACAAAAAATGTTCCCCGTGGTGGTTTGAGCTCTTTTGCAGAATTGAACATCTGCTTTCGTGTCAGGCACCTCGTAAAAGGCAAGCATAGGCTTACCGTCACTTCCTACTAGCTGCTAGATTTTCGCCGCTACCCGCCCCAATTGGTACACCACCGCCTTACCTATTCCTATCGCCATAACGTTAATGCTTGCCATTGTCAACGCAATTTTAACTTTTAAAACTCTATTGTGTCAGATAATCAGTTTTTGAGGACAGAAATTAAAAATAACCTGAATATAAATTATGTTAAATGTTTTTCCTTGCGCAGATAGGCAAGGTTATGGCAAGCCTAATTTTTGACATGTGTACAACGCGGGATAATAATACAGTCTAAAGTTTTATTTTTTGGTGCGGACAACATAGTAATTCCATCTTCTCGGCTGAGGGTGACTTTCCTCCGGTAATGAAAAACAAAATAGCTAAGAGCACGCAACATGGTTTCGCCAGATCTCGACTCCCAGAATTTACCCAAGATGAAATTAAACTGATCAGAGGAAGCTCAGATTTCTTCGGATTGAACCATTCCTCTACCGCTATCGTGTATAGAAATTAAAGTGTGTATGGGTACTTACTATCAGTCTCTTTCTTTTTATGATGATATTGAAGTTATGACATATGCGGAAAGTGAGTGGGAAGAGTCGCATGCTACATGACTTAGGCAAAGTAAAGTAAAGAGTAACTGTTCGTCCGAATTCCTGCCTTATCTATTCCTGACCACGATAGCATTCTAGTTCGGAGAGTAGGGTGGCCGTTAAAAAATGACGCACGTCACTACCGTCATGGCGTATAGAAATGATAGCGTTTCCGGTTTCCATCCATCTATTATGATGATATTGAAATTGTTACATATGCGGACAGTGAGTGGGAAGAAACGCAAGCATCATGGCTTAAAGTAAGTAAAGTATTAAGTGCATATAACTATTCATCCAGATTCGTACAATCAGCATATCTATTCCTGAAGCCATACTGTCAGTTCCCACCATTGTGTTTAAGTTTGGAGGGAAGTGTTGCCGTTGGAATAGCACAAAAGGCTTAGGTTCCCAGCCTGAAGTTTACGAGTATTAGGCTTTCTGGTGTCTGTCTAGCTTGCTCAGCTTTGCAGACATTGTTCAATATCACCACATCCCAAAACTTGTGCTATGGCTCTTCATGATGCGAAAGACCTCAACACGAATTTCTTGGCGTGACTGGCAAGTGTAGTGTAGTGTAAATGTATGTCAGCGAACAAGCTCGTGGCTTTCCTGATGTTAAGAGATAACTGCGGCCTATGGACACCATTGATGTTACAGGTGTTCGCTGTCCTATGGTCGGGACGTTAGGCTTTTACCAACTTCGAAGAAGCAGTGATAGCGTTCAATCAGCACGTAGAAAACATGCCTTCAGATCTGTGGTCCTCCTGTTTTTGCTCAATGAATGTTTTCCACACACACACACACATAGACATATGCCTGCGTGTGACAAAGAGCGCTGCTAATGTTGGCAAACTTAGAAATGTATACAATGTGTATGGAGTCTCCGACACTGGTAGCCAGACACATTGTATACTGCAACGCAATGTGAAAATTTATTGTCAATAATTGATATGTAAATACAACTTACTTTTATAACATTTAAACATGGAATTTTTTTCTGTACCAAATTCAAAAAAAATAAACTTCCCTGAATTATCTGGACATGTTGGTATCATGTAAATTTCACAAAATATTTTATAATCATTTACAAACTTCACCCACATCGTAGACTACATTTTAAAATAACACAAATTAGCAAATCAGCAACGTACGAGTAGATCATGTTTTGTAGGAATGTTGTAAATTTCCGGTACATAAATAAAGTGAATCTGGCAACATTCCGCAAATGTCAAAATAGTTCTAGTTTTTTTTCTTGCACATTGCTGCGGCAAGCACACTACTTAATAATATATTTGACAAAGTTTTAAGTTTAGATTTAAATTATTTACATTTTGCAGGCGCTTTAATAAAATACTATCGAGATCTGTATTTTATTACTAACTAGCTTCCCGCCCTCACTTCACTTCGGTTATTTAAGAATAAAAATCCTACTAATATTATAAATGCGAAAGTTTGTGAGTATGTCCGGGGGAAGGGGGGAATGCAGTGAGCGCGCATGTCTTTGCTACGCTTCAACGATATTTAATTTTGCGCCCGGAGATTTTAATTTTTTATAACTCATTTGTTGTTAATTTTTTTCTGATAGTGTAACAGGCAATTTTGATCTAAATTACAAGCATAACGTATCTAACAGATTTATTTGATTAAGGGTTAATACTGTATTGTTAAAAATATGTTCTAAAGTAACCCTTCATTTTACTGTATTAAGTAAACGCAAAAAACGGCTATTGTGGGTTATTCTTTAAAAATAGATATATACCACCGCTTACTTTTTTTGAGACCTATCGAAGAGGAAAAATCCCACCATACATTGTTTTGTTCAAACTCAAACCGTTTTATTAATAAATGTGGTGTAGGGTAGGTGTAAGATTAAGTTGATATTATAGTCTGTATTACATTGTAATAAAGACTATAATACCAGGATAAACCTTGGAGTACTTTACTTCGTGTTTATTAATAAGGCAGAAAGGTTTTGGCACCGTTTTCGAGAAAAGCTCCCGATCGGCTTATTTTTTGCTGACATATCGAACTAATATCGTTGTAATATCGTTGGTTTGTACAAAACATAAACTTAATATACACTAAAACCTTCCTCAAAAATTGTTCTATCTATTGTTGAAAACCGAATGAAAATCCGTTCTGTATTTTACGAGTAAATCGTGAACAGACAGACAGACAGACGCGGCGGGGGACTTTGTTTTATAATATGTATTGACGAGTCATAAATACGATGATGTTACGTTAGTCAACGATAATCATACATACGAATATTTAAATAGATACCAGAATAAATTTAAAATATATCTAGACTCGGAAATGACGACAGGGCTTAACAACATATACATGCTCAACGAACATATTAAAAACCGAATTTAGTCAAACTGACATCAGTATTAAAAATTCAATAATCAGTTGTGATCCTGTGTACAAGATCTTTAAAATTGACAATATCCAAATCCCCTGAGAATCTACTTACCACGTATAAAAGTTTACTTAATAATAAAATATTTATCTAAAATTTCTTTTACACTAGAATTGACATGATCGGCACTCTTGACGATTTACTAAACGCGTTTTTAAGTTGGTCGCGTTTAAGTTCTTCGGTGAAATCCAGCCTTAATATGCATCAACCAATATGCCTCGCGTTTGGTCCATGGAGTTAGGCGTTAGCCCTTCGACCAACGAGACGGCTATATTTATAATTTTAAATTTATTTTCCATACTACAACGTTAATGTAACTACACCATGTATTTTAATTAACCTTACTATGCAACTGTTTCGTTTTAATATTAAGTATGTGTTATGTTACTAATATACCACACACAGTAAGAAGGCTAAAAGGACAAAAAGAAAAAAAAGGACAAAGTCTTATCATCTAGTTAAGTGTAGGGTGCCAAAACGAAGTGGTAGTGGTACTATTTGATAGATCGCCTTTGTGGTCTAGTGGTTGTTGTTGGGCTTGACTGCCTGAGGTCCCGGGTTCGAATCCCGGGTCGGGCAACAAAATGAAAATTGGAGTTTTCAAATTTTCTAATAAAAAAAAAACGTTGCTCGGGATTGGATATGTGTCCGGTTGGCGGCTTGCCACCTATCAAATTATGGGACTTCGTGTCTTCGGCTAGTCGTGGGTGCCTGGTAGTGCCTCTGCCTACTTCTTCGGGGATATGGGCGTGAAGATACCTAATACCTATACTTAGAGATAGTAACTTAGTAGATTATACTTAGAGATAGTAACTTAGTAGATTCTACTTAGAGATAGTAACTTAGTAGATTGGGCACCATCGAGAGAAAATTAATGTTATGATTTTGCTTATTCTACTTTTACAGTGTTTACTATTGTCAGTAGAAGTTAAGACAGTGCAATGTCTGTCGGCACAGCTAGTAATATCTAAATAAATCACAACATTAAACTCATTATTGATTTATATCTCAAATAATTAAACTACGTATTAATGTATTAAGAAAAGAAAGCAAAGTACCTGCAAGTATATCTACCACACAATACCAAACAAGCAACAAATATTTTGAAGACTTGATTATGTGCCCCGTGCTGGTCCGGGCCCGTTGAGTAGAATAGACCATCTGCCTCTCTACAAGGCGGATCGTAAGAGGCGAGCACTGGTTAAAATATGGGCAAATATCAACAAGACCACTGTTGATAGAGTGCTACGGAGCAGCTAACCCGAGTAATATCCACACTCTTACCTATTCCTGCCGTTAAAACGGCACTATCAAGTTTGGGTTTGAAGGGTAGGCTACAATAGGCCTTCCATCTCGGCCTCAGGACAACAACAAACCTGTAACATCTATTTCAGTAACCTGCAATACCGACGAATTATAATTACGAATAAGAATAACTGATTCAAAGAAAACGAATCTACTCGTATATATCACATGTTTTTTAATTCATAGTTCATTGGATGTAACCTTCATTAATTCATCAGATGTACTCTTCATTAATTCATCGGATGTACTTTCCATTAAATATTTTTCCACTTCTCATTAATTCTCTTGGAAATAATAAGAATTCCTGCAAGTAATAAAAAAGTAGGACGTATCTAGTTAATATTCTGTTCATTTCTTTAACCCTTTTTCTAATTTCTAATCCTTAACAGAAAAAGAGGGATCTTATAAGTTTGACATGTCTAAAATTAAATGAAATTAATTGCGGAATATGTATGTTTATAAGTTATTTCAAAATACATATTCGTACCAACATATTCCACCACATTGTGCACCCCAGTATATTTATTATTATATATTTAACAAACCTACTTATTTACTTTTTATTATTATGTTATTTATAGATTTTTACAGAGGTACCGTAGCTAGAGACTTTATAAAAAATGAAAATGATCAAGTTTTACGATATCTTTAACATTTTTAGTTATTTATACGGAATACTCACGATCTCTTTTTATTTTATTTGTCGATATTTCGGCCTAGTTGCATAGTTGGTGAAAAAAGTGTATTATCTATGGTCATGATATGGACTGCGTCAGCGAAATTTTGACAGGAAGATCTACTGACAGATAAGCCTGTCCATTCTCCCTCTAATTCTTCTTTTTGTAACGTCCTTGTCACAATCATTTCTGGGCACTCTCTTACTATTCTATGGCACTATAACGCAACACACAACACTAACTATGTCCCTACACTTTTTGTATATTTAGCCCGGCACCGACCAACAATTGGATCCCACGCCTGGGCCAACTTAAAACAGTCTTTCCTACTGAAATTATTTGGCGTGTTTCGAATTTCAATAGCTTCACGTACTAGGCGAGGAATGTAGTGAGATCGTGAGTATCCCGTACAAATAATTAAAAATGTTAATGATACGCGACGATTTTAGTTTAAATTCATATTTTACGATATCTACCTTAAACTACCACCGTTTCCAAACGCAGATAGTCAGGGGAAGAAAAGGCAAAACAAACTTCCCGGTAACCTGGGTGCTGGGTGGCAGTTGCCAACTCAAACTGCAAAAATATACATCAAATGACGTCATTTGTGTTTGCTATCTCTATTGTATTTCTGTTGGTCACTGGAGATAGCAAATGTAAAACACATCATTTGACAGCTATTTAATGTACACTTTTCCATTTTAGTTGGAAACTGAAATACATAATCAGCCCCCAGGACTAATACGATTGCGATGCGGATTTTTGTTTGGAAGCTGACGTGGTCGAGGTGGTTCTCAGTTAGATACAGATTTATCGGGTAGTCTTGTAACCCTGGAAAGGACATAACATCGCCTATATTCTGATGGCTCTAAAAATTTCCAAAGGATAAAAATCTTTAAATCCGAGTTGAAGTCGCGGGCAATAGCTAAATAAATGTGTTTCCTTAAATGTTACATAAATATAAAATTATATATAATAATGTTCACACACAGTGCAAATATGAAACAGTATGGAAACTACCTACAAACAATTACTTTGCACATTCACACAAACAGCACCGCGAAAACCGCTTAAGGGACTCGTCGATGCACATGCAGTACAAACAAACAGTATATAGTTTCCATTATGTTCCATGTTTGTACTGTGGTTCACAAACATGTATTTGCTCTGGTAAATCCTTTCATATTCCAGACTTGGCAATTGCTGAAATATACCCGCTGAAAGTAATCAACAATGTGTCATCGCTAAGTAATTTCTACTATTTACCTTATAACCATAACTGATCAATCTGATATCAGCTATGTTGTTTTAATTATGGATTACACAAACTGTGAAACTAGTTTAACGGTGAAAAAATTATAACTTGTTCTAGGAAACAGTTTTGCTCGCATAGCGATCGTCTGGCGCCAACCTTATTTAAAATGAAAATATCTACAGATTTTGTTAAAAAAAGGCTAAGATTTTAAATATAACTCTTTTCTTTCGTTTATTTCATAACTTTATTAAAATTGAAACCCTTGCTCTCCTACAACAATGACAATGCAAATGCACAAAAAAATAGTTTTAGATAGAAGGATCTTATAAACCCACTTAATTTTTTGAATATTCTCAATTTATCAAAGTTTTTTCATTGTACAACAAATAATAATTAGTTTAAACAATAATCGTAGCGCCTAAAAGTAGAAACTAAATTTTAACCTAGTATTAGGTATACTAGGTTAAAATTTAGTTTCTACTTTTAGGCTACTTTTAGGTGTCAGTATTTTCATTAAAAAACTCAAGACTAATCAAAATACCTTTTAATCCTAGAAAAATAGAAAGAGAGTATACAGGCCGTCGCGCGCTGTTGCTCCCAGTAGACATGAGATAATAGGTACCTTGGTCTATTTTCAATACCAAACAAGAAAACAGTTAATGCTAGGAGAAAAATACTCAATTCCTAAAGAATAAGCGGTACTATTTAAAAAAAAACAATATCACAATCAACCATTGCAGTTGTATAAGACTTCTAATGTCTCATTGTTACCATAAGCTTATTTTATTTACTCGTAATAAGCGTTGTCAATAATCAACAAAATTTGTACTTATAATAAAACAGTAACAAATGTACATGAAATATTTCTTAAAAACAATGTTTGCTACGTATTATTTTCATTAAATCATCTGCCATTTAAAAAATGTGTCAAAGTGAAATTGAATAAAAAAGGTTACTATATCATTGCTGAATATCTATCGGATAAGAGTGCTTGGGATTAATTGCTTCTCTATATATACCTCTATATATAATAATACCAATCTCTTACTAGTAATCATGTGTGATATAATACTAAATAAATTTGTATAGAATAAGGAAAAAAAAACCTGATGAGTTTTTTCCCGGATCATCTCAGTGTGTAACCGCGTTCCGATCCGGTGGTAGTTTTTAGTATTATATAGACACGTCACAAGTGCCTCTTGTAAGGTGTCTCTATTCAAGATACAGAACCCAAAATGAAACATAAAAAGTAAAAAATGTGTATTTTTTACTTTTTTATGTTTTTTTACTTACCAATTTACTAAGAATTTAAAAAATAACGTTGCTCGGGATTGGATATTTGCCAGGTCGGCGATAGGCTTGCCACCTATCACGTTATGGGACTTGGTGTCTTCGACTATTCGTGGGTGCCCTATGCCTGTGCCTAATCTTCGGGGATATGGACGTGAAGATAATTTCAATCTAGAACTCCAGTTGACTTCTGTTAAAGTCAGCGCAAAATGTTGTTACCATCAAGTCCGTAGTCCGCAGTAATCGTGTCCCATAATTTTTAATCTCGACAGCATTAAGCACTTGACGGACTTTAATACTTCAAACTATCTTTTAAATCATTTTTAAAGATACAGCTCGCGGATTTCACCCGACTACCATGTCAGAGTTTAGTTCTATTTATTTATTTTTTATTTTATTATTTTATTCTATATTATTATAGCCTCTGTGGTCTAGCGGTCCGGGTGTTGGACTTGACTGCATGAGGTCCCGGGTTCGAATCCCGGGTCGGCCAACACAAAGAAAATTGGAAAAATCCAATTTCCTAATAAAAAAAAATGTTGGTCGGGATTGGAAATGTACCCGGTAGGCGATAGGCTTGCCACCTATCACATTGTGGGACTTAGTGTCTTCGGCTAGTCGTGGGTGCCTTGGCTGTACCTCTGCCTACCTCTTCGGGGATATGGGCGTGAAGATCTTATTTTATTTATCTACATAAAAGACCAGTAGGGTTACTCTTGAATCTCGATATCATACGAATTGAAAATTGAAATCGTATATGTCATTTTAGGTACTTTTGAACACAGTACTAGCGGATTATTAACATTACGTTAGGAGTTTTAGCGCCATCGTGAATGAAGATGGTCGTAATTTTTTTATTTTTATTGAATTTCCTGTGTATATTTAGTGAAATTGCTTAATTTAGCTGGGAATTAGATTAATTTTGTTCAGTGAAAGCGCACAAATTAAATAATCATGAAGAAATTAGTGTATCGTCTATTTCCTCGCTGCTGTGAAATCTCACTAGATGAGCTTGAGTCACGAAGCCACCGCTTTGCTCAAGACCCTGACCTGACATGACTTTGTGCATAGTGACTAATGACTGTATAAGAATTAACTAACTTGACATTGGCTAAATAAGTCGTGAAAAACGATCGAAAGCCATACTTCTAAAAGAAGACGAAGATCATTTTGTTACAAAAAAATTTAACGGATCCAATTAAAATAACTTATTGTTAACTGTTTACTAAATGTTAATAATTCACTAGCATTGTGTTTCTACGGGTACCTAAAGTACCTAAAGAGTACCTAAAGTTTCTACGGGTACCTACATCCATCCACATTCGCATTGTGTAATATTTGTTTTTTTTATACAATTCAATTGAATAATGTTAGTTAATAATAAATAGATAATAAATATCCCTAAACAAGTTACGCAAATTGAATCTAACCCCGCTTGCGTTATGGGTGTTAGTCAACGATTCCAACACATAGAAATACTTAAATAGATACCAGAACAAATTTAATAAAAACCCAGACCCAGAAATGTAGACATCTAAATGTTCATCACACACATGCCTGCCCCCGTTGAGAATCGAACTCATGTCTCGCGATTGATTGATGTAGCATGCCGTGTATGCTAGCCACTCGAGCGACGAGGCGGTGAATGTCAAGTGTTTTATCGGTCTTTCATCTGTCATAGCTCAATATAGCAAGAATAGCGCCCATCTGTTGACTGGGCGGAGCGTGTCAGGCCAGAGCGCATCGCATTGCAAAGCACACTGATGCGGGCCGGGCCGCATCGCAGCGGCGAATTTTTGATACTCAGTACCAAGGTAGAGTTTACAAATAGAGAAGCCATTCGATCTTAAAATCGTCAAGTATGGAAAGTGGCGCCATCTTGTAGTTGTCATACGAATTGTCAAGTATGGAAAGCGGCGCCTTAAGTTTCGAATGAGAACTACTAGAGTTCTCATTCGAAACTTTAAACGCCATGAGTGCTCTATATTCTTAACAGTGATATTGTGATCTTTGGTGACTGTAGGCCACATCGGGGAATGCGCGCGGGGTGCTTTGCGGAATTCCGCAGCGATGCGCCCCGTCACAGTGGGCGTTGCTCCATACAAAATATATGCAAGCGATCTAGGCAGATTATTGCGCTGGAATGGGCCCCGTCTAAATGGGCGCTATCCTTTGAGGTTTGCTCATGAAACCGAAAGATACCAGAACGAAGAGTAGCAGTATACATTAACACGTATGTTATTATTTTTTTTAATTTTTTAAGCAAAGCGTCAGGGAAAGTATCAAAACTAGTTAAAATATTACTTTTATTATCTCACATTATAAATTAAATAGTTTATTAACCTTGAGACCTACATTGCGTAAATATACAATCTACATTATATCTTTATTTAAGAGTAATATTAAAAATTATCGAGAAAGTAGACTAAATTAGCTGTGAACTGTGTGGCGTCCCCAAAATCTCGTTAAATATTAACAATAAACGTATACAAGTAAAATTTGTCCAAATTTTACTGAAGAACCCAGCTCAATACTATTTTCTCACAATTTCAATCTACTTTTTTTTTCAATCTATTTTAACCGGTAAAATCGTGATATTTGCCAATCCTATTAATATTATAAGTGCGAACGTTTGTATGTTTGTTCGTTACTTCTTTACGCAAAAACTGTATAACCGATTTTTATGAAGCACACAGAGTCTGTGCTAAATTTCTGTTTTATGTGCATTACAACATAGAATAGTTTTTATCCCGAAAAAAAAAATCCTGGGGGACCATTAATCACGCAAGCAACGCCGGGGGCAACATCTAGTAGTACATAATATAATAAATGAGAAAGTTTGTTTTTTTCACGCAAAAACAATAATCGGACTTTTATGAAATCTAGCACACTCATGGAGGATAACTTGGATTAGCCCATAGGATAGTTTTTATCCCGAAAAATATTAGTGAGGGACCACTAACCACGCGGGCAACAATATTATATATGCTGAGTTTTTTATATGGAATATATCTTCTGATGGAGACAACCGAGCCCTATAGATACCATATATTACGTTATAGGTGCGTTGCTATCCTAGGCCTGGATGTTAAGCCTATTATTGAAATCTACCAGATACTCGACCCACCGGGCTGAAACATAACAGAGTCAATATAGCGGCAGGAATAGGCAAGGCTGTGGATCCTGAACCGGGCAATTTACATAGCACTCTACCACCAGTAGTCTTGTTGGTAATGACAAATATTTTAACCTACAACCGGTACAACGTGTAGTTTAGATATTGAATAAATTAACAAAATATTTTAATTTCAAATTAAAAAAGTTTATATTTTATATATAAAATTCCCGCGTCACAATGTTAGTTCCCGTAGTCCTCCGAAACGGCTTGACTGATTCTAATAAAATTTTGTGAGCATGTAGGTCTGAGAATCGGTTAACATCTATTTTTCATAACAGTAAGTGATGAGGGTGAATCACAGCAAAAAAAAATAGCAGAACAACATCTGCCGGGACAGCTAATCTATATATATAAAAAAAAGTCGTTTTAGTGACACTATTTATAGCTCAAGAACGGCTGAACCTATTTGTCTTAAAATTGATAGGGAGGTAGTTTAAAACCAGAAGACTATAGTACATGATAATAGGTTGAAACTTTTTATTCTGCTCGACTGTGAGAAAACTAGAAAAATTACATTATAGTTTCACATTCCCAATACAAACAGAACGGGTGGAATGAAGTTCACCGGAGCAGCTAGTTGTTAATAAAGACTCCATTCATATCGTCTTCTGTCAAAAGCTGTTACATTGCAATCCTCATTCCATTATAAATGATATTTTCTATCATCGGCGCTTAGTAAAACTTCCAAATATTCATATTTTTAAACAAAGAGACACTTGTACTGTTTTACGTATAACTTATACTTTATTACTTTGTAAATAGCCTACCGGTTTCGCTTATACAGCATCATCAGAGCTAGAACACAACCCATTCAAGAATGTAATTCACGAACGTATAAAGGACCGGTTAGCGTACCGGCCATTTTCTATATATATTTTTTCATAGAATAACAGCAACAAAATAAATTATACATGGATAGCGTTGCCAGGCATCCGGAGAAAGCCGGACAGTCAGACTTTTTGGTTGCGTGTCCGGCCAAATAACAGCGTGTTCGGCCTGTCCAGCTTTTGTTAAGCTTTATACATTTCATGAACGACCAAACGCCGAACGCTGGCGACGAGACGCCCCGCCGCCCTTACATACATATTTTTTGTTGTACCTAATGCTTAGACAAAATCCTCAATAATGTAGGATATCCGGTTTTTCTACCCAAATGTCCGGCCAAACTAGGTAAACTGTCCGGCTTATATGTTTGGTGACCTGGCAACCCTATGCATGGAGATTTATGACAGACAGTGGGATAAACGTTTGTACTTTCAATTACATCATGCGGTATATTTTTACTATTTTACAACCAGCTGTTAAACTTCTTTCATTTACGTTGGTAACAATTGAACGCAAACACGTCATTTTTATGACTTAATTTTAACGGCGTTATAAAAAAACAAACAGCCTAAAATTTTAATATCTTTGACGGTCGAATTGATATTACACAAAATTTTCTTAATGTAAGCGAAGCCTGACCGCCGTTGGTCGAGTGGCTAGCGTACACACCTAACTACACCGATCAGCCTCGAGGCTCAGGTTCGATTCCCGACGGGGACAGGCATTTGTGTGATGAACATTTAAATGTCTGCATTTCTGCGTGTTTATTAAATATATTCTGGTATCTATTTAAGTATTTCTATGTATTATTATCGTTGACTAACACCCATAACACAAGCACATAATTTGCTTACTTTGGGGTTAGATTGAATTTGTGAAAAAAAATAAAAAAAAA
>NJDC01001285.1:60128-88491 GCA_002245475.1 Calephelis virginiensis
ATGTGATAGGTGGCAAGCCTATCGCCAATCGGGCACATATCCAATCCCGAGCAGCGATTTCTTTTTATTAGAAAATTGGAAAAACCCAATTTTCTTTTTATGCCCGACCCGGGACCCCATGCAGTCAAATCCAACAACTGAACCGCTAGACCACAGAGGTAATATACATATTAATTAAAATTGAAATAACACAATTTGAAGCATATTCAAATTGTGTTTGAAAGATTATATACAAATTATCCAAAACCTATTTAACATCCTAAGGATCCATTAACTGAACCCTCCAATGTTTTATTCTCCTATAAAAGATTTATATACATTCTTATTAGCCACAAATTACTCGAAGCTCTTATTCTTAATTTCAATCACCGTTTGAATAATTGATTGGATTTTTTGCAGTGTAGGGATACGACGGTGCCATCACCCGCAAGTGTAATAGTGGCATTGGCACCCGTACTGCACGGGTATTACTAATAGTAGTATTACTAATTAATAGTAGTGTTGTACTCTTTTTCATGTAGGTTTACTCTTTAATCTATGCCACGAATAATGTACGGTAAAACACTTTACTTCCATAAACCTTCTTGTCACTGGCCCGTTACTGGTTATGGATACTTATAAGACGATATCCACAGCCACACAATTTGGTCGTTTAACATAACATAACATTGAACGTTAAGAACAAGTAGCAAAAAATACGCCTTTACAGACAAATTAAATAATACTCTTTTTTATTTTATTCGACCTAATAAAAGATGACAACCCTGGTCAGTCAACTCAGTAGTAGAGTCCCGCAACGGTCCAGGTAGGATTCCTAACTACTCTTACTGCAATAGCGTCCGTGGTAGCTGTGGCTGTAAGCTTTCATACCTACATCATACATTCTTTTTTAATTTTACCGGCCAGGCACACATTTACCACTTTGGAAGTTTCTATCTTTCAAACAACTAACTTTGAGAAAAAATTGTTTCAGAAACCTCAATGTCATTTTAAAAGACCTATTTATAGATGCATGAACCCAGATGCATAAAACTCATGAATTTAATTTTTGGTTTCTCTTGAAATGACTTGAAAATTTTAGCTCAAACATTTTTTACGACTTTTGCTGCGGCTTAAGTCAAGGCTTTAACTGGCATTTGCTGTTGAAGCACCATTGGATGAAATCATCTCCGTTACGATAAACGAGATCGTTTGCCGACGACTGCGGTTACTTAATCTAATATTGATACCGCACGCCAAAAACTAATAATTATGACTGGCAAAAGAGTATGTCAGCAAATTCGTACTGAATTAGGTATTGAAATGAGTCAAGTGCAAAACATTTTGCAGGAATAACTGAAAGTTTGAAGGCATTTGATGGATACTGCTTCATTTAATGTACAACCAAAAACGACTGCGGGCAGAGTGGTACCGAAAAATTATAGAAAAGTTTAATGGAGGAAAGTAATTGGCTGTCTATATTATTGTGTCAGGTGACGAAACCTGGGTGTATTTTTTCAAACCGGAAAGTATATACCAGTCGACAGAAAGGGTCTATCCTTTTGAAGAGTTGCCAACGACAGTTAAGAAGACTCGGAGCACTTGCAAAAAAGTTATTGGGTCTTTCTTCGGGAAAATTGGACATTATGTAAGAGTATCGCTTAAAAACCAAAGTCGAGAAAGCAAATAAAAGACAGTCACTTTAGATTGGTATGTAAACCATTGCTTTACCAGTGTCTTACTAAAAGTTCGTGAAAAGCGTCCTCGTAGTCATACCATCCTCTATCACGAAAACGCGTCTAAACATTCCGCTAAGAGAACGAATGGATACGTATGGCTTAAAATGTAGTGTTTTTTAAAACAACCGGCGCTAGTAACTTAATAATTCACCAAGAAAATTAATAATTATGGACTGTAAATCAAATATATTATCTAGTCTTATTTTTCATAACCCAGAAACTTCCAGCATGACCTAAGTATATCGCTAAGGAACCTTACAAAATCCCAGTGTGAGGATTGCATGTGTAAATAAACGAACTACCGCAATTTTATTAATTAGCGGATAAAATAACTTAACTATTATTAATTCTTCGGTTAAAGTGATATTCAAGTATTTTTCAATTACTTCACTTCATTTGGATAATTCATTATTATGCTTACGTGCTATAGTAGGGGAACCCGCTATGCTAAATATATAGTAACTCCAGCGTCGATTGTACAGTGTTGATTAAATACTGGAGAAAAAAAAAGTCATGTAAGGTTTTTCTTTTTAGCGATGCGTTAAGCTAAACTAATAATTCCAGTCACTTGATTATAGCCAAGCTCATCAGATATTAATGATATATATGCTAATGTGTCTACGATGACAGAAATGTCAATCGGACAGCTTGCCGTAATGGACAATTAACATATATGACTTGGTTTTTGAAAGTTTTTGAACCTCCTACTCCCGTACCTACGTCCGTTTCTACACATCAGAAAATTTAAACATGCACTTATTGGCATGCAATAAGCCGTACTTTAATCTGACATGCTCCAGTATATTTTCAAATATATAAATATTTGATACATAATGGAGGTGGTTGACCATGATATAAGGTATCTCCCATATCTTAATCTGACGCGCCCGAGTTACTGCAAAAATCCCCTGCTGGGCTCCCCAACTATCAAAGTTTGTTGCGAGAAAACGAAAACATTATCTCGACGAAATAAACACTAATGTATTCCTCGAACAGTGCTGTTTCGGTTTAATTTTTATCACCTCTACTGTTTTTAACCGACGAGAAAAGAAGGAAGTTATTTGGTCTACTCCTATATTTTTAAGTAGGTATGTTAATCGTTGACCCCGCCATTTCTGAAAGGATTTAAAAAAAATATTGTTCCATTTGAAAGAGCGTACTTCTGAGGTGGACCTATTGTCACCAAATCTAGCCAAGAAGGTATCCCATAGAGAACGAGGAAAGTATTTGATTCTGTTTACTTCAATGATTTAATTATTAAAATCGATGTCGGCTTTATTTCAGTTTTCAGCGCTTAAATTATGGACCATTTTATTACTAAACTATCAGCTTGTCCAAGCTTCAAACGGGTGGAATTTTTGTTTATGTTATTACATATTTTGTACATATATTTTATATATTATATGTTTTATACCTTCCTCTTGAAATATTCTATTAAAAAACGTATCAAAATTCTTTTGCGTAGTTTCAAAGGTTGCGGAAAGCGACTTTGTTTCATACTGTGTAGAGATTACTAATAACATTTTAAGTACTCTGTACTATCTGGTACCCGCGGCTTTACTTGCGTGTTCAAGATATTTGGCTCGCTCGTGATAAGCACCCCATGTCTTTATATCTGTAGACTACCCTCATGTATTCTACCTTAATTTGAACGTTCGTGAGTGTTTTCCATGTGTTATAACTGGAAATAAGCACATGACTCTTCTGATGGTAAGATATACAGCCGTAGCCTCTAGACATCATAGGTTTTGTGAATGTCCTGTGTCACCGAGGTATTAGGCCCTATGTGCTAGTCTACCTAATACATTATTCTAAACTGGAACTTAAAAAGCTGATTCACTTGTCTTAAGTGACATAGTGCAAGTGCCGGCAGATATGAAAACTTGAATATTAACGTTGTGGAATGGTTAGGGAATAATTTTGCACGAGTTGCTTTAATTATCAGTATGATAGTACTATCATTTATGTGGTAGAATACAATATTCATTTATTGCGCTATCGTACACAAACATGACAACACGAACACTCACGCAAGCGCCCCGCGACGTCTAATTCGCGCAAGCGCCCTGCGCCGTCTTACGAATTTTCGATCTGAGAATCTAACGCGAGTTTAGAAGTTTTTACCCATTCTGAAGAAAGTGCACAACGCCGCTAAAGTCGTTTTCACTTCAAAAATAAAAAATGGAGTTTTACTAAGTGCTGAGGATTGAAACAATTCAATATATGAATTGATAAAGTCAATTATCCGTACTTCTGAAAAGCAATACGTTTTAGTAGGAGGACCAAAGAGGAGAAGGAAAAGAGAGCATAATATACACTAAAATATAACTTGTTAGCTTCATGAACTCAGTGCATTAATTCAGCAATCGGTTGATTTAAGCGATAACGCTAAACCCATTTCAGATTAGATAAATTGTGATCTACTTTTGTATGTTATAAAAAATATAGAAATATTCGTGGTAAAAGAAAGAAAAGAAAGAAAAAACAGGTCTAGCACATAAATTTAAATCATTTTCACGCCCATATCCCTGAAGGGGTGGGCAGAGCCACAACCAGGGCACTCACGGCTAGCCAAAGATACAAAGTCCGACAATGTGATAGGTGGTAAGCCCATCGCCAACCGGGCACATATCCAATCCCGGGCAACCGGTTCCGCTTGTTACAGCATTATCAGGGTTAAAAAATGTCTATAAAAGAAACTAGTGCTAATTACACAATTTATAACTCAAAAACGGCAAAACCGATTTAGTTGAAAATTTATAGGAAAGTAGCTTAGAACTAGAAGACAGACATAGGATACTTTTTATTTCGGTCGACTGCTAAGAAACCAGGAAAACATTTTTATTTCTTCCGTATAAACTGAACGGTTGGAACGAGGCTCGCCGGAGCAACCTAATAATATTAAACCTAATAATTATTAAATTTGTGTTGCTTTCAAAGTTTCAACGCTGAAAAGTCTAAATTATCAAGTAAGTCGTATTCAATATGGCTAGTTCCTATTGCTTCAATAATAATAAAAAACTATCGATGTAGCTAACACTCTGTAGATGTATTGTTATTAGCTAGAGTAGACATAAACACATATTTATCCTCTATTATGTGGCCGCTCTAGGTTCCAGCCTACTGGAACGATAACCTTTGAAGTAAGCTAGTGGTCGCCCATTGGTTGAAATTCGACCATAATAAATTTTAGTATCTCGATGATAGAATGCCATCTTCATTTCTCAAGACCAACTACTTTGTTTCCAAACTTTTTAGTGCGCCATCTGTGATCTTTTATCGTTATCATCAACATATTTGTTTGTGTGTGTCAAATGCATGGTAGTGTGGGTAACGTTTTATTTATTGATTTAATGTACTTTAAAAGCATTATTATTGAAAAATATTAGCGTTCTGCACTTCTCCTTCACAACAACTATAAGTGTGTAGTTTTCGTAAGAAGGAGTCCAAAGTTTTGGCATCACGTATTAATATATAGATTACTAGCTGCTACCCGCGGCTTCGCCCGCGTAGTCTATTTATTTAATATTTAACTCTCCAATGCTACCCGTTGAAATTTTAAGATGAAAAACGACGTACGTCCTTCTTCAAACTTTAATCTATTTTTATTTAAATATCATCTAAAAAGTATTACACGATAATGTTCTGAAAATAATAAATTTATAATATATATATAATATAAATATTTATAAAGTAGTGCACTGAGCACAACCTTTCCGTAAGGAGTCAACCACGCGCATGCCACTCGTCTGTGTCGTGCGGTCTTTAAACTATAGTGTTAACGTAGTGATTATAATTTATTTGATAGTGTTAGTTTAAAACTGCGATATCTCCTAAGATATTCTTTCAAATCGAGTGATGTGAAATGCAATTTTGTTTTAAATTAAATACTTGTGATAAATGACGTACTTTTTGGATAGGGATTAACATCGTGTTTATAAAATAACCTTCGTAAATAATGCATTATTTTGAAACAAATTTGGTTAGCATAAATAAAGCATTATAGTGAGCTAACCTTAAAAGATAGAAATGTGCTGTCGCGGATTTCTTTTAGGACTTTTAAAGGGGAACGATTCTTTCATAGATGACGATTTTTCATAGATGTTTACGAAACTTTCACCGTTAACGCAGCGCACGCTCTCAATAGGAAAAAATCCCCGATTTTAAAACATTTATCATTGGTGCTACGCTCTTATTGATCTTAGTGTGATGATGTATCCATAGCCTTCTTCAATAAATGGACTTTCTAACACTGAAAGTTGCTTGAGCAAACAAAGAAACAAACTCTTCAGCTTTTTAATATTAGTATAGATAGTATAGACTTTGGTTCCGAGCTCTTACAAAAACATATTTATTGTAACTTTATTGTAATTTTTACCATAAGTCCATAACAATGAAGCAGATAGAATAGTATAGAATAGACCCTGAGGAACAACATAGGCTTCTTTTTATTGCAAAAAAATAGGGGAGAATGGGTAAAAAGAGGGGATGAATGTTTATATAGAAATTTGTTATTTTTGAAGCTGTAACAGTGAAACTTTGTATTTAGACACTTTATGATAAAAAAAAGATAATAGGCTACTTTTTATCACTAAAAATGAGGAAGATTGGGTAAAAAGAGGTGATGAATGTTCGTATGGAAAATCGACATTTTTGAAGATATAACAGTGATACTTTGTATTCAGACACTTTATTAGGAATGAAATAACCTAGGCTACTTTTTATAGCGAAAATTGGGGGAGAAAATTGGGGTAAAAACAGGTGATGAATGTTCGTATGGAAAACCGTCATTTTTGAAAATATATCTAACAGTGAAACTTTGTATTTAGACACTTAATGAGGAACGAAAGAACATAGGCTACTTTTTATAGCGATAATTTAATCAAAAGTATACTTATCAACTTTATTATAAAAGAATATAAACATGGAAACGTGCAAAACTAAATGTGTTTAGTATAGCCAAATTAATTTTCCAGATTTTTCTCCTAATGAAATGAACCGAAACTCGCCTTTTATGACTAAGTTCCCATACAATCTGAACAAACGAAGATCGCCAGAACAGCTAATTTGTAAGTAAAATGGCTGTCACGACGGGCGCCAGTCTACTTTAAATACAGCTTTCCACAGCTCAACCAAAAGACAATAATTAATAACGAATATTCAATTATTTTTATGATATTGGAAGGCAAACAAGCAGACGAATTTCCTGATGGGAAAGAAATTCACGCCGCCGAGAGACACCAAAGGAGGTAATGGTGCGTTGCCAACCTTAGGCCCAGATGTTAGGCTTCGAGCAAAGGTAAGTTTACCGGCTACCTTACACTCCGAACCGAAACATGTCAACGGCAAGCACTGACGTAATGGCGGCAAGAATATGTACCACCGCCTTGGTTTTACCAAACCGAGGGAGTTGCTGCGAAACTCTACCACCTAGTAGGATTTCAGGGTGTTAGTGACGGTAAGCCTATACTCGCCTTTTACGAGCTACCTGGCAGGAAGGCAGATGGTCTATTCTGCAAAGAAGCCCGGACCAACACGGGGAATAATGTAGTATAATATACTAGAATATTCTGAAAACCAATGTTATTGCATTTGACCACATTCTTTGTGTATCACTTGTATAGTGGCTTAGTAACTATACCTATCTAATATACCTAAAAGTGTCTTCACGCCCATATCCTCGAATAGGTAGGCAGAGGCACAACCAGGGCACCCACGACTAGCCAAAGATACTAAGTCCCACAATGTGATAGGTGGCAAGCCTATCGCCAACTGGGCACATGTCATATCCCGAGCAACATTTTTTTTTATTAGAAAATTGGAAAAACCCAATTTTCTTTTTGTTGCCCGACCCGCGATTCGAACCCGGGGCCTCATGCAGTCAAGTCCGACAACTGAACCACTAGACTACAGAGGCGATCTAATATACCTATTTTGTGTTTTATTGGCTAAAATACTATTATTATTGAGTCTACAAGCAAAGAATCTACAAACATTATTGGTTTTGTCGTCACATCAGATTTAACCTAGAATTCATCAGCAATACGAATATATAATACATACATACATACATATCTTCACACCAAGTCCCTTACGGGGTAGACAAAGAGTGTCGAGTACTTATAGTACTAATATTTTTTAAGTTAATATCATAATTAATTTAAAAAAGCCAAGCTCGCTAAGTCTTTCGCCGGATCTTCTCAGTGTGTGGCTGCTATTCCGATCCGGTGGTAGTTTATAAAATCGTCGACGCGCACAAGTACCATCTGTATGATCAAAGCGAATAAAGTGTTTTTCTGATTCTGATACAGAAGATAAGATACTGAAGGGGTAGACAGAGGCACAACCAGGGCATCCACGACTAGCCGAAGACACTAAGTCCCACAATGTGATAGGTGGCAAGCCTGACGCCAACCGAGCACATTTCCAACCCCGAGCAACATTTTTTTTTTCGGATTCGAACCCGGGACCTAATGCAGTCAAGTCCAATAACTGAACCGCTAGACACATAAGGATGCCAAATAAGCTATGTTACCAGTTTTTCCTGTGTAAAGATGTCGATGCTCTTTTAGTTCCCATCCTAATAAAGTCTGCAAATAGATGTTTTTTTTCCTCTTGGAATAGATGAAAATGAAGCAAACAGATCGCGAAGACTTTTTAGGTCATGCATTGTTACCATAGGCGTATTTTTTAGCCATGATTGGCCGCCTCTATTATGTAGCCGCTCTAGGCTCGAGCCTACTGGGACGATAACCTTTGAAGCAAATTAGTTCAGAAGAATACCTACTGCCAGTAACGGAGTGACGAATGATCTACATGTTGAAAATAAATTGCTGAAATTTTGAGTTTCAATATTATGTCGTCTAAATCCACGATGTATTTTGGGGTTCTATTATTAGACCCAGACCGGTTAGCAATATATTACGTCAGAAGCAAGCTTTTTCAAATAAAAAAAAATTCAGTTCACAAATGACAGAGAAATCGATTGACATACAAAATAATAATAACTAGGTATGTTAAAAACCCGACTTCAAAACTAAAAGGTAAAAAAAAGATTTAATATTAATTACGTACTACCAATTATTAATTTTTGCTATTTACTGTTAGGTTTGAAGTCGATGAAAAGCCTCAAAGTAATAATTATATTATAAGTAAGTATTAAAATGTCATTGGCATCGACTTTAGATCTATTAGTAAATAGCACATAATATAAATAATATGTAGTATATAATTAATATTAGATCTTTATTATTATTTTTAACTTTTCAGTTTTGAAGTCGATTTTTTTAACGTAGTTATTTTTGTTTGCTTTTTAGTTTATTGCTTATATTATTTAATTTAATAACAACAAACATCGGAATAGGTGCAAGTATATAAAATTTCGTCATAAAATAAAAACTAATGGGCCTACCTGAATCAAATTTTTAACAGAGAAATTCGAAACTATTCCGAATCAAACAAAAAAAGAATTACGTAAATCGGTTCAAAAACCTCGGAGAAATCAGTGAAAGTACATACATAAAAAAAATTACCGGCCGAATTGAGAACCTCCTCCTTTTTTCGAAGTCGGTTAAAAATGGGAGTCAAACATTTAACCTGCTATTTTTAAGTCGTTTAAAAGCAGTGACGAATTACCAATCACAAACAAATAATATAATGAAAGGCAAACAAGGAGATGGATTTCCTGATGGTAAGAAATTCACGCCGCCTAGAGACATCAAAGGTGGTAATGGTGCGTTGCCCACCTGAGGTTGGGATGTTAGGCCTCGAGTAAAAGTAAGTTTACCGGCTACCTCCAACCCGGAAAACGTCAACGGCAAGCATTGGACATTATGACGGCAGGAATAGGTAAGGCGGTGGAACCAATCCGGGCGAGTAGCTGCGAAACTCTACTACCTAGTAGTATGTAACGGTCTTAGTGACGATAAGCCTATGTTCGCCTTTTACGAGCTGCCTGGCAGGAAGGCCGATGGTCTATTCTGCAAAGGAGCCCGAACCAACACGGAGAGACATATTAGATTATTAGATGATTAAGATTTTTTAATGAAAAGTTTTTTGTATAAGAAGTAAGTAAGTATGAAATAGGCTATATTACCAGTGGCTGATTCTGTTGGCACAATGTAGAAACACCTAAGTCCTATACATAACTGCGCTGTTATTTATTTAGACTGTATGGCCAATTTTTCTGCTTCTTCAGAGTTCTTTCTTTATCCACTGCATCTCCCTTTTGTTGGTCCGGGTCCACCAGGTTGAATAGACCATCTGCCTGCCTGACAGGCAGATCGTAAGAGACTTACGTAGGTTATTTGTTACCAACAAGACCACGGGTGATAGTCTGCTGTGCAGCATCTTGACCATGTAGAAATCCACCGCCTTGCCTATTCTTGCCATTAATTATGGTGTATGATTACGGGTAGGATAGCCGGTAGATTTACACAATAGGCCTGATATCCCGTGACGCACCTATCACATCTATGGTGTCTATAGTCCACGGATATATCTAACCATCAGAAGAACCGTGCGCTTGCTCGCCGATTTTTCATAAAAAATATATGGTTAACGAGAGAAAATATTTAACGTGGTTTTACAGACTATGTGCAGTTGTGTTTCTGCAAGAGGCTTTTTACGGTCTCTACATAAAGACTCTTTGTCTTTTATCATTTTAATTTAACTTCTAACTTAAAAAATGTTTTTATAGTTCTAAATATCATATATCCACGCCGTCAATAACCATCGCATTAACTAAACAAAATTGCTAAAATTTAAACCCAGCAACAGTTTTCAGCACCAACGAATGTGCAAAGACATGGAGCAAATTGCTGCCATAATCTATCCATAATAACCCTGTGCAATATCTTCATGGTCATCTTAGCAATAATTCTGGATGTTTGTTATATATCGACGTGAAATCCAAGGTTACGATTTTCTTCTAAAGGCACACCTTATTTAAAAACATCAAGATAGTGTTTTAGTTTTGTCTGTGTAGCCGGCGCCTAATAGATTTATGGCGTTTAGACATTTATTACCAACGTATTCGTAGGTTTACGTGAAATTTGACCTTATCATCCTACACGGTACTTATTTTTAAATTTAAGATTGATACTCTAAGAAATAGTAGATATTGGTACCATTATAAAACATTTCTCATCAGGCAGACGATTGAAATATTGCGCAAGTGTTAGAAATTGTATTTGATTTGGAAATAATAACTGTCCATATTACGTACTGTGAGGCACAGAAGAAGCTGTAAAGATTTCAAATTATTCTAATAAACAATTATGCCTAATGTCTTTCCGAAAATTATTTGGAAAATTCAAGGATAATATAAGAAGCTTTTGCGTCCACGCCGGTACCTCTGATACGAATAACGGAGCTAGAAAAACATACAAATACAACAACGGATTAAAACTTTATAAACTTACCAATAAACTCAGTACATAAATCATCATTTCTTAGTTCAGAATGATGCAACGGTAATTTTAAAAAATCAACGTTCGTTTCCAAATCACTAGAAAAAACATCCATAGCCAATTCAAGCTGGGTATTGGCTCATGAATTTTTCAGCACGACACTATTTGTCCACCATCCCCTAAAAGTTCATTATTTAGCGTCAACAGTCCATACGTAATTATTCCCACGGCCAATTACGATTTGATAAAATAGCCATTTTGAACACACTACACTGTCCAAGAGTGATAAACTTTAAACTCATTCTTTTAAATTAGGTTTAAATTAAAGAATTTTCCATTACACTCGACATTTTATTTATGAATCCCTGGTAATTTGTATAAAATTGTGATTTGCGCGCGCTACTCATAGCAGCCTGGAATCGACCGTCTGCCCTAACGCGTCACTGAATGTCGAGCAGCGAGCTTGCGAAGTTTTCGGTCCGCGCTGGATTGCGCATGCGTACAGCCACAACACAATCCAATCCTTGCCATACCTTCCAGCACACCTCATGAATCGTCAACATACCAATACTGAATAAAAAACTGATATTTGAACGCAAAATTCTACTTTCAAGTCTTTAAAACACCTAATTGCTTTTTTAACAAATGTTAAAATGTTGAGTTTTGAAATAATTTTATTACACCGGGTACAGACCACATAGATAAAAGCAAACGAATTCCTTCTCCTGGTGTCCGATTAAAACAAAAGAATGCTCGTTTTTTTGTTTGCTTGGTATTTAATTCGTATCATAGTCGCATCCTTAGACTCTTTATATTTCTTTAGAGACTATATTTTTTTATGTGATAACAAGATACATAGAAAATGAATGAAGATACATAGAAAAGCAGAAGAGTCTTCTAATTGTATGAGATAACCGTGGCCTGCAGACATTATTGACGTTATAGGTACGTCGCTGCCCTCTGGCCGGGGTTTGAGGAATATTGAGCAAGTCTTTCGGCTACCCTATACCCTCTAGACTTCAGATTCAGACTTGGTGGCAATGGGACCACGTCGATATTTGTGATGATTTTATGATATTTTGAAAGGCGAACAAGAAGACAGATTTCCTGATGGTTAGAAATTCATTCCATCTAGAAACACCAAAGATGGTAATGGTGCGATGCCAAGTTAAGGCTGGGATGCTAGGCTTCGAGCAAAAGTAAATGTTGGCTACCTTATCTTTCGAACCGGTACACGCCATCGGCAAGTGTTCCGTTATGGCGGCAGGAACAGATAAGGCGGTGGTACCGATCCGGGCGAGTCGCTGCGGAACTCTACCACCTAGTCAGATGTCACAGTGCTAGTGACGGTAAGCCTATGCTCGCCTTTTACGAGCTGCCTGGCAGAAAGGCAGATGGTCTATTCTGCAAATGAGCCCGGACCAACAAGTGGAACATAGTGCGTTTTTAAATACAAAAAATATTTTTAAAAGAGATTTAGAAATGACGTTCTCCGTCATTAGAGTATTTACTTTCATCCGTCATCAATTAACATACAATAAAAAATAGATATAGGGGTCGAACATATAAGTTTCTTTATTGAAGTAGACTTTTATTAAAACCTTGGATTTTGTTTTAGAAAATAAGAAACACTATTAGGTACACAAATCGCAAAAGGAAATAAAATGTTTTTCTTCGCTGTAAACAATGAACCTTGCATTGAGTCTAAAATATGTACAGTACTACTATTTAAATTATGCGCTTCGGCTTTGCTCTTTTTACACTTTATACTTTTATTTTTAATTGGCTGACCTGATCAAAATTTAAGCGAAATGATTAATTATGTGTAATAACAACTCTATATAGATATCTTTAAAATACATTCGGATTTCCGAAGCTTGACGAATATAACCGAAGCGCATAATTTAAATAGTACTACTGTAGGTAGGTGTAATACATAAAATCTTGTATAATGCGTTCAGTTTTAAAGTAAAAACCGCGTCAGCTACTTTAAGTGGTTTTTGTAAGGCAAAAGTTATGGGATCCATTAAATCATCACTAACATGTTGTGAAAAGTGCTAAGTGCAAGTCACAACACAAAAAATAAATTACTGCCAGGGGTGTATTTATCCTAATACCAAAAAGCCACTGTCCAGGGTGGCATTCTGGAAGGGGCGGCTTTTTCCAGATGAGATATAATAATCATTATTATTAAAAATTATTTCGTTTGTTTCATTGTGTTTAAGACCTTGATATGATATAAGAGGTGTTTGAAATTCTGAAATTGCGTATACAACCGTCTACTACAACCCTATACTATGTTGATTTGAAAAAGGGAGGGCCCCAAAATCAAAATGGCCTAGGGCCCCCGATGGGCTTAGTTCGGTACTAGAATAATATAATATTATAATAACAGTGCGAATAATTTGCCAATTTGAGAAGCCTGAAATAAATAAAAATCCTTAAAAGCTACGTGATAGAAGAAAGCGTTACAATGCAAAAATCTATAATTAAATCCAAGCAAAATTATCCAAGTAATCATCCATCGAAATGATTTTAGTAAATCTATATCTATATCTAGCTAGCTATATAATATATAAATCAATGCCACTTTCCGTTGTAATTTTATAACTCAAGAAAATAATTTTATAACTCAAGAACGAGCTCACCTATACAAACCAAATGCTTAGTTCAGACTATTTAGTAAATAGTGTAAGTGAAGTTAACATTAAGCGGTTCTTTATTTATCACATTTTTGTAACAAATGAATTCAATAAATGGCGGATCATTATGTTAATGGGTATTTTTCAGTCAAATTGAAACTTTTTTCAGTTGTTTTTTTTTTCTTATTTTGTTTTATTGTGTTATGTCATTCATGCAGTAATTTCTTTTTTGGACGTGCTTCGATTAAAGTTAATAAGTACCTAGCGAAACACATACCGGGCCTCTAGTTTATTTATACTTAAAAGCTACGTCTTCGCGCTGTCAGCTCAAAACCCATGTATTTTAAAGACTCACGATGTCAAATCTCCAATCTTACTTCTCATTTTTACCAACTCTAAAAAGGAGAATTATAAATTCTTCAATATATTTCAAGCGACTTCAAAAATAGCAATACGTCTTTTTATTATTTAATGCGATATTTTTTTGTGTGCTTTTTAATTTTTTTTAATAAAATTAACATTGCCTGGGATTGGATATTTTCCCAGATGGGAACCTATCCCTATACCCTGCATGTTTGGCTACTTCTTTGGAGATATGGGCGTGGAGATACTTTGTGTTTCTTTCGTGACTGCTGGGCCAATACAGAAATATGACGGTTGTTTTTACATGATTCAGAGGTGGTTCAATAGATTTTTTTATGATATTGGAAGGCAAACAAGCAGACGGATTTCCTGATAGTAAGAAATTCCCGCCTCCTAGAGACACCAAAGTTGGTAACGGTGCGTTGCCAACCTAAGACCGCGATGTTAGGCCTCGAGCAAAATTAAGTTTACGGGCTACCTTACCAAACCTTACCTTAACCAGAACAAGTCATGACGTTATGACGGCAGGAATAGGTAAGGCGGTGGTACCAATCCGGGTGGGTCGCTGCGAAACTCTACCACCTAGTAGAGTTCCGACAAATGGTGTGCATAATGTTTAAAAAATTAATTTAACATGGTTTACTTTATAAAAAAATTGCGCGTGAAATTCCGTATATTCAAGGCGGATTCGTTCATACGAAAAACAAACGCTGAAATTAAAAGAATTTCTTCCCTCTCCAATCTAATTCGCTTATTTAGTCCTCACTTATTTCATGGAGCAATATAATTTGGAAGAAATTTAAGATAAATTTCACATTATTTTACGTTTTAAATCTTTTAAAGCCTTTATTTGTTGGATTTGTCTACGCCCCGAACAGCAGAATACACCTTAAAAACAATGAAAACAAAAAAAAATAATAATTATGAAAGATAAATCGTCTATCTACATAAAAAAAAGTTGTGATAGTTAAACCGATTAGGCTGAATCTTGGTAGAGAGGTAGCTTAAAACCGGGAGAAGGACATGGGGTATATTTTATCCCTTACAACTAGGAAAAACGACATTTTAATTTTTCCATACAAACTGAACGGGCGGAACGAAGTTCGCTGGAACAGCTAGTAATGTTATAATCATGTACCTACATAAACAATAGGTTTTAAAATACATAGGCATACTCTCGCCTCTCTCCTTTTAAAAGATCTTTTCCATCAAAAACTTGTAAAGAAACAGTCAAAAATGTTGTAGAAAAATAGTAACGTAGCGCAGCTCGTATCTTATCTATACATATATTAATACGTGAAGCCAAAACTTTGAACCCCATTTTACGAAAATGGCGCGAACGAATAGAGCATAAAATTTGGCACACTTATAGTTTACGTGTAGGAGAAGTGCAGAACGCTAATATTTTTCAATAATAATGCTATAAAATACATTAAATCAATAAATAAAACATTACCCACACTACCATGCATTTGACACACACATACAAATATGTTGATGATAACGATAAAAGATCACAGATGGCGCCCTTAAAAATTTTGAAACAAAGTAGTTGGTCTTGAGAAATGAAGATGGCGTTCTTATCAACAAGATATTAAAATTTATTACGGTTTGAATAAATATGTAGTGATTTTTTAGCCGAAAAGAAATCATCGAATTCTTCATAGTATGTCCTTAGAGATGACTTTTAAATGAAGTATCTTCACGCCCATATCCACGAAAGGGTATGCAGAGCCACAATCAGGGCACCCATGACTAGCCGGAGACACTAAGTCCCACAATGTGATAGGTGGCAAGCCTATCGCCAACCGGGCACATAGCCAATCCCGAGCAAGATTTATTTTTATTAGAAAATACCACATTTTCTTTTTGTTGCCCGTTCCGGGATTCGAACCCGGGACCTCATGAAGTCAAGTCCAACACTTGTAACGCTAGACCACAGAGGCGTTTTAAATGACACAGAGAGTTGTTTTAACTGACAACGCGAAATTGTCAAAAAAAAAGCACCAACGTGAGTGTGGTAAACCAGATGAATATTCAAAACTTTCCCGTCGAACTAAATTATTCAGTTCATTTTTTAGCCCACTTAACAAACTTTTTGTTTTATATTTTATCGTTACAAATGTTGGTTAAGGTGGAATATTACAGTTTGAGATAACAGTTGCGCATTTAAACTTTGCACTTTGATAGAATGTGTAATTTGTACATATTTTCTGAAATTTTATTTTTAAGCTATTGCATAGCTTCTATCGTGAGCCTTGAGCTTGGAGACCGAATCCAGAAATTCCGTAACAAAAATGACCTAACAACCCCTACACCACAGCGCCATCTGTTGATGAATAACAGAACTTTTAATGACTTTTTTAACTTCCATCCCCCCTCCCATCTGTTTTTTTAATGACTAATTTGTTGCTACATTTGTTTTACAACTTCACCGAGCTTTGTGGGCCGAGCAGAGTGCTCAGCCTGAGACATCATTATTTAAATGGATTGGACTGTTCCCTACAACGCCAGCAACAAGGGCTGTCTCCCAGGAGACCGTACCTCGACTTGGTGCTGCGTTCTGGTTACTAGGTGGACTTGATGGAGGATTAGTGGCGGCTCGTCGCTCGGCGTTAGGCGCCGGGCGCATGAGAGGTCTTTGTCGCCGAGACCGGCGGCGACGGTGTAGTTTGATGTTGTGGTATTGTGAGTTCGTGTTCGGATTGGGAGGGAGTATAGCGTTTGCCGCGGTTATTGGTCCGGAGGATCTGATAACACGTGGCGGAGTCTTCTATGATTTGGGGGCGCGTTCGCGGCCGGTGTGTAGTTACACGCGGGTTCTAACACCGGATTCGGGTGGGCAGCCGTTTTTTCAAAGTAACGTTCCGATAGTTCTTTGAAATGCTGTGCTATCTTGAGTAAATCTAGGTCGCGATGTAGGTCCTCGTTGCGAACGTACCACGGAGCACCCGTGGCAGTTCACATGAACTTATTCTGAACTTCTTGTAACTTTTGAGATGGGATGGGAAGGTATGTGTGAAGGCTACACCACCGTAAGCTAATATAGGTCTAACACATGTTTTGTAAAGTGTCTCTCTGTTACGAAGTGACATTTTACTGTTTTTATTACTGAGATAATAGAGACGGCTAAGTAAAAATTTAGCCTTGCTTGAGACACGCGAAATATGCGGTTCGAACGACATATTTTTGTCTAGAATGACCCCTAGGTATTTTGTTGAGATTTCCCAGGGGATCGCTCTGCCGAACAGTTTGATGGTACCCGGGCTACGACTGGGTCTCATCCATTCGCTGGGTCTGAGACCTCGATTAAAGTACACCGCTGCACTTTTATCGGGGTTCAATTCTATACGCCACTTCCTCAACCAGTCGCCCAGGAGAGTGGTCGCGTTTCTGAGGAAGTAGCCTATTTGCTTACCGCGACGGTGGGTTGTATATAGAGCCGTGTCGTCTGCAAAGAGGGCTACGTGGAGGCACGGTGGTCGGGGTACGTCGTTATTTTACAGGGAGTATAATATAGGTGAGAGCACCTAGCCCTGCGGCACTCCCGCCTCTAGGGGCCTATTGCTAGAGAGTAGACTTGGGCGTTATAACATACAACAGATAATATATTTTAATATAAAGTTCTAACGATCTAATCGTTATTTATTTTTAACGCTGACTGTTATAATATTTATTATTACTCGGCAACATTAGGTTTAACTTAGAGCAAGGTCAAAATAAAATAATGTTGACGAACTTCACGTCGCATTACGCGTCACACAAATATGAACGTTATGTCACTAGTAACAAAAACAAATTTTACTTACATGAAAATATAACGCTAACATAAATTATAATTGTTTTGATTTTATATTAGTGTGAGCTTCGTTCGTGTATTCACTGCTAAATTTTCGTTAGTTTGAAGTTTTAGTTTGTTTTGATTGCGAACTTACGTCGCGTAAGGCTGGACGTTGTTTTTTTGTTGTAAATGTAAAGCGAGTGATTTAAAAGGTAGTTGTAAATGCGAAAAGACTATAAATATAAATAATACCTACATTAATGTGTGTGTAAATATATTTTGTAAATGTTGTAATTTAATTGTAAAAAATGTCGCGGACGCGTAATGCTGCCGTTTGGAGCTATTTTACTGTGGACAATGTTGAGTGCTATTACTGCTATTAGACCCTACATCGTTGCGTCTTCAATACGATAAAATAATATAATATATATTATAACAGTTTAAAACAACAGTTATAAAAATATAATATAACGTATAATGCATTAGAAAAATATAACGGTTATGCCCAAGTCTACAGAGAGAGTCCCTTCTACACGAAATCTGAATTTGCGATTCGACAAGTGGTCTCGTACGATGAGTACTAATCTGTCTGGCACGCCCATTTCCTAGAGCTTATAGATTAGGCCGTTGTGTCAGACCTTATCGAACGCCTTGGCTACATCGAAGAATATCACTACCGTATATAAGGGTAGTCGTCTATTCGGGCCGTCTAGTATGTGCTCCGTGAGGCGGTGCACTTGATTTGTACATGAATGAGCTGCCCGGAAACCAAAGTGCTCATCCATTAACAAATGTTTCCCGGCTACGACCGTCTTAAGGCGGGCGAGGATAAGACGCTCGTATATTTTGCCGAGAAAATTAATAAGACTGATCGGGCAGTAACTACTCGCGACGTTACGGGGTTTACCCGGTTTATGTATTCCTATGACGGTGGCTTCTTTCCACTCGTCAGGAAAAGCACTGCCTGTTAGTAGTAAATTAAAGATGTACTAGTAGGTATATGAGTGCGAGAGGACCCTGCCTGGTATGGTGAATCATGCCTGCTTAATCAATAGCTTTAGCAGTCTCCGAGTGCCACACATCTTTTTTTTAGACTTGTCTTCTGCCTAAATAAGCCAATAGCACAGATTATGTAATAATACCTACTAATGTACAAATAGGACAGAGTTGTAGCTACTTATTCTTAAATCTCGATGCCATGTAAATTGGAAATTGAAATCGGATAATATGTAATTATATGTTATATGACAATGGCTAAATTATATGACAATCAGCTGTTGCCGCAGCGTTGCTCACGTGGTTATTGGTCCTATAGAAACATGTTCGGGATAAAAACTATCCTACGTATTAATCCAAGTTACCATCTATGTGTGTGCCAAATTTCATGAAAATCGGTTCAGCAGTTTTGCTTAAAGGAGTAACAAACATACAAACTTTCGCATTTAAAATATTAGTTGGATGTTAAACAACAATACATTACTTTGTCGAATTTTTTTTTAAACTTACTGTTAATAACCCACTCACAATGCTAGCGGTACTTCAAGAGTACCTACTTAAAATAATTCTATTAAATAATAATAATAAAATATTAGTTTAGCAGAAACTAAGTTACAAACTAATACAATTTTCTGGCCCCCACACTAGGTTGAGCCTATCCTGTGGGGGAGAAGTAACGTTTAACATAAGTAAGTTTACGGCTAGTCGATCTTAATACAGTTGATTTATTTTTTGTTTCTTAACTACCTATAAAGATATTACAGATACACTTTATTTATTGATTTTAATTAGATTTTCAGTGTCTTCGAACGACATTGTGTAGAGTCCTTTTGATCATAACATTTTTGTTTGTCTGACAGTATAATTTTTAAAACTAAATAATTTGATTAGCCTGTTGTAAATATGTGGAAAAAGGAAGTCACTATTTCTGCGCAAATTACGTTTTTGGTGTTGAATTAGAGAGTCCAAAAACTCTTTGTTTAAGCATTAATTTGTATATGTGAGAATTAGTTACATTTTCATGAATACATATAACTACAAAGCAAGAATACAATAATCTATTACAGATCGGCATAAAGCATAAATCGTCATAAATGAATAACATCAGATTCCAATTTCCAATTTGCATGAAATGGAGTTTCAAGAGTAACTAGTCCATTTGTATGTGACTACATATTTAATAACAAAGATTCCGTGTATTTTTGCTCTTCCTGAAACTATTAATTTTTAAAATGTTTCATTTTCGCCAGCCTTATAAGGTATTCCACCTGTCGTAAGGCATGCCACGACTCTAGCGCATTTTGAGACATCAGTGTGTATTCTTCACTTTTTATCAGGGGCCTGATTACGTATCTTTTTAGTGATGATCACTGGGTAAAGTGTACATTAAATAGCTGTCAAATGACGTCATTTATGTTTCCTATCTCTATTGTATTTCTGCTGATTACTGGAGATAGCAAATATGAAACACGTCATTTGACAGCTAACGTCTTTACTATTACCTACCTAAAATATACCTACTACCTGCTCTAAAATATAACAACAAGCCTATACCATTTAGCTCATCTGCTAATAATCTAGGTGTAATTTTATGTTCTGATCTCTCTTGGAATTTACACGTTAATAAATTAAGCCAAAAAGTTCACTTTGCTTTTCACTCTCTCAAACCTCTTCAAAATTGTTTGCCCCTTCAAACTAAAATTTATTTAATGTATACCCTTATCCTCCCCATATTGATTACGCCGACTGTTGTTACCTTGATGCCACTGAGGAGGTCGTAAATAAACTTGAGAAACTTCAAAATCTATGTATTCGGTTTATTTTCGGATTAAAATTTTTTTACCATATTTCCAGTTATAGGTCTAAGCTTAAATGGCTTCCGATTAGACAACGTAGACAATTTCACATTCTTTGCTTACTTTTCAAATTCTTTTTAATCAGTTTTCTCCTAATTACCTTCGTAACTCATTTAAATTCTTACATTCTCCTGATTCGCCTTGTCGTTCAAATGTACGTACTCTGTTGCGATACCCTTCTAGTCATTCTGCTGCATATTGCCATTCATTCACAGTCCATGCTGTAAGGTTTTGGAACTCCTTACCTTATGTTATTCGTGGCAGTGAAACTCTTGATTCTTTCAAGAAACATCTAAAAGAGCATTTCTTTGACATAGTTTAGATTCTCAATTCGTTCATATAATTTTACTTTAGGTATGTTTAGTTTAATTTTGTTTATCTGTTTTGTTAATTTTTTTTATTTTATGTGTTTTAATTCATTCAATAGCATATATTTAGTAGTTTATATATATGTACACCAAGTCTACTTATTTTATTTTATTTAGTACTTTCCTTTTACGGGTTGGCTGGAAGAAATTGCTTTTATTAGAGATAAGCTCGCCTTTTGTACTTTGTTTTTCTTTTTACTTTTAAGTATTTTTTTGTATCTAATATCAGTTGTGTACAATAAAAAGTTAATATATAAAATCACAATCAGTCCCCAGGTGGACTGCGGATAATGATCCGCATGATGACCTAATGAGATATAGCGCTTTTGATGACAAAATTATTTAAGAGCAGTTTTTCATTTCTACGTCGCGATTTGATCATTTTTTTATTATTAGAAAGGTAAGTTACTATTTACACTACTACTACTACCACTATACTCTTTCAAGCTGATTCCATATAATTTTGATCACGATCTGGCGTGTTCAATTTATCTATACTTGTAACAAAACAGTAAAATAGTGAACTTTGTACATTGAAGATATTAAAAAAATAGTCAAAGGGGACTAAAAATGGACAGCAAAAAACATTTTTATCAATTTTAGAATTTTTGTCTCTCTGTGCCATGAACGCTATTCGCTCCGAATCTACGGAACCGATCGTAACGAAATTCGACAAATAAGTGCTATATGATCGGAGGAAGGTTAAATGCTACTTTTTATCCTGTTTGCTAAAGGGGTTCCCGTGAGATAAGAGTATAAGTGAAATCTTAAAATTCATTAAAACATAGTCGGATATTAAACATCCTTTTTATGTATTGTGGTCAACAAATTCTCTTGTATATTCATTTTCTTAGTCATAAGATTTTTAAGTACCTTATTTAGAAATAAGACACATAACTCTCAGTAGGTATAAATTGACCAAAGATTTGAAATCGGAAATGTGGAAGAAACATTTGGTCATCTTGTGGTGACCAAATGGTGGTGGTGGTGGTCAGAATGGTCAACTCAAGCTGGTATTTATACTTTGTAATAAATTTTAACCATAAATTCAACCATAGTTTACAGTCGCCAACGAAGTTTCGGGTACAGCTAGTAGCTACTAGGTACTTACCAATGCAAAAAATGTCATGTACCTACATCGAGGACATCATTACACGAAAACAGTAGGGTTACTCTTGTAGCTCGATTCATGCAATGTTGGAAATCGGAATGCTATCAGTGTCAATTTAGGTACTCTTCAACACAGCACTGGCGAATCATTAACATTTAGGTAATAATAAACAATAAATTATTTTATCGGATTCGTTGAATTTATTTGTAACTTACTGTTAATAAGCCTTTAGTACTGTGTTCAAAAGTACCAAAAATGACATTAATTTCATATTTTTAAATTTTAAATTCCCATTCGTATGATATCGAGATACAACCCTACAGGGTTTTTCCACTACGAACATATTTTCACCGACAGAGAACGTCGAATGGGCGAATCGACGACAGAATCTTTCACCAAATAAGAATTAGCCGACTAAACCTATTTAGGCATGGTTCCACACAGTGGCGTAGCGTGGACTAATATATACTTGAGCAAAGTTGCATCGGCGAGGCCCCTTTCTGTTTGTTCCCAAAAGCTACCTAAAAACTTTATCTTATACTTATATTATTATAGCATGGTCTTACCAAACATAATTTGATTTGATTAAATTTGATTTTTCAGGCTTTTATTTAATTTCAAAATAAACAGAGATTTTAAATCAGGTAGTGCGAGGTCCCTTTAGGTGCGATACCCTTTGCGAAGGCCCACTTCACCCACGCCTAGCTACGCCACTGGTTCCACTCTACCAGTTTCTATATCCTTATCTTAAGATTCATTGTTTTAAAAGGATAAATGAGAAACATTTATAAATGAAAATTATCGTGCAACAAACACAGAAAAACAACCTAAAAAACGTAGGCTAAAAACGTAGGTACGTTGGTAAGAACCTAACGTACTCAATTATAATAAAATTTGTAATAAGGCACGGCGGAGGCGCTTTAAGATTTTCTTTCGCTGGTCGTTAGTTTGAAATTTTAATTTCGAGTTATAAGGTTGGTTTTAGAGTAACGTCGGTTAATTTTTTATCTCGTTTGAAGTGACGCTGCGAGCGAGGATCAATATTCATAACTTTGAGGACGAAAATTTTTCCGTGCTCTGCAAACTTCTTATTTCGTATCTCCCATCTGTTGCTGTCTGATTTTAAGCTGAGAACAATGCAAGGGAGAAAAAACTCCATTAACATTATTAATGCGGAAAAGTGAACTGTATAGTTTGTGCTGGACATAGTTAATTACACTTTAGCCGTCTTACTATAAAAAAATGTTTGTTTAACACGTACATATATATCTTCACGCCAAGTCCCTTACGGGGTAGGCAGAGAGTATCGAGTGCCAGACCTCACGATCCTACGACCAAGGCTAACATTTCACGATCAGATCAATTGGATATTTTCCGAGGGTGGTGTCAAGAGTCTCCGAAACCGGCGTGTTTGTATGAAAAGAGTAATGAATGTAAAGGATGCCAGAAAAGTCTGCAAGGATCCTAGGATTTGGCACTCGACACTCTCTGCCTTCTGCACAAGGGACTCGGCATGATGATATCTATGTATGATAATGTATGTATGTTTAGCCGTGTTGGTCTTGGTCCGAATGTTGAATAAACAATCCCATTTTCCTAGCAGCTGGTAAGAAGCGAGCATTGTTTAATTAAATGGGTCATTGCAAGTACCATGACGCCCGTATCCCTGAAGAGGTAAACAGAGATGCGACGAGGGCTACGACTAGCCGAAGACACTGAGTCGCACAATGTCATAGGTACAAACCTATCGCCAACCGAGCGCATCCAATGCCGAACCGCACTGTTTTTATTCAAAAATTGGCAAAACCCCTTTTTTGTTGATGACACAGGGATCGAACCCGGGACACCATGAAATCAAGTTCAACAACCACACCGCTAGAGACACCACAAAGGCGAATTTTTCTATGCCTGAAACCACACTGAAACCAAATAAAACTCAAAATCTAAATTAACGTTTTCTTTAATATGTATAGTAAGAGCTTTTTTATTTCGTACATACGAAGTTGGGAAATGAGGTCAATGTAAGTGCATAAACAGTTATTTTGAATTTTGTTATTTAATTTTAATGTTTTTTTTTTAATTTAATTACGTCCATAAATAATGTGAATTCCACATCATTCTGTTGGTTTGTCACTTACGATTAAAACTTACATCCTAAAAACTAAAACTACTTACAGTACTACAATTTAAATTATACGCTGCGGCTTTACTCTTTTTACACTTTATACTTCTATTTTTAAATTGGTTGACCTAATCTAAATTTAAGCGAAATTATTAATCATGTGTAATAACAACTCTATATAGATATCTTTAAAATACATTCGGATTTCCGATGCTTGACGAATATAGCCGAAGCCCATAACTAAAATAGTACTTACTACTGTACAGCCTTGTAATTAAAATGAGTAAGACTAAGAACTCACGGCGAGGTTTTTGCCTGCAGCGGATGCGGGCCCGCAGATTCCGTAGAATGTCGATTTATATGCAAAAAATAAGATAACATTTCACAACGCGATTTTCACCCGCAACGCCTGCGGTTGCTTGCGGTTCCCGCGAGCGGTCGTCTGCCCGGTAATCGTGCGGGCGGCGATCTCCCGCCGCCTCGGCGGTTGGCGACCGCGCTCTCTGGCGGGCGACCATTTCGTACTATTTGTACTGATTATTTAACCGCAACCGCCGGCCGCGCGATAATCAACCGCCAAGTTTGCGGGCGATAATTTCAACCGCGGCGGCTGCGGGACCGCAAAAATTACCCGTCTCGTGAGTTTTGAAATAAATCGCAGAACCGCGATCGATGCGGGCGCGATAAAAAATCACTCCGTGAGTTCTGTCTCTAAGAAATTTACACAAGTAGTCAGTCATTAGTTCTACCCATTATTCTACTTAGTAAGATCGTTTAAACTTATGTTATTTTTATATTTTTATCATTTAAATGTTAAGAACTGCTCAATAAATCGTGTAGAGGACTCGTAATAACATTACACACACTTCATATACATATAAATATCTATACATATATATACAAAAAACAATGCCACTTTTCGTTTTAACTTTATAAGTCAAGGTCGGGCTCACCTATCCAAACTCAAATTAGGCTTTGTTCGGACTATTTAGCAGATGGTTTGTGTGAAGTTTGCATAATATCGGTAGAGCGGTTCTTCATTTATCACATTTTTTGTAACAAATGAATTCAATAAATGGATAATCATTTTGTTTATGGCTATTTTTTAGTCAAATTGAAACTTCTTTCAGATTGGGGATTTTGCTGTCATGTTGAAAATTTTTTCAGATGTTTTTTTTTCTTTTTTTTGTTTTGTTGTGTTACATCATTCATGCAGTCATAATATGTCGCCTGCTCAGTCGGTACTCCAAGCCATTTGTTTATTCCTGCTCAAAATGGAAAAACAAAAAATATTGTTTATCCAAATGTTTTGGATTAAGTTTTCAAATAGCTAGCAATTTATATATTTTTTTGTTTGAATAAATGAATTTGATGTTCCAATATATATTTTTTAATATTTTAGTTCATACGTAGCGAAGCACCTACCGGGCCGCTAGTATACATATAAATATAGGTAGTTGATATAAATAAATGGGGCGCACTAAAAGTTTTGCACTTCTAGCAAATCGGAACTAATTGAATATCAAATGTTACGTTTTTAAAACGTTGCAACCTTCTTAGTAATAAAAAAAACAATCGGCTGGAAATCATTTGGCAATTGTTTTTTTATCACACATGAAAGTATTACGTATGCAACGAAAATGGAATTAAGACGTAAAGATTTTAAAGCGATGATTTTCTATGATTTTAAATTTCTCTTACTCCGCAAGACTGTGCCGCTTGTCTTCAAAATGCTTTTGAGAGAGAAGCACCTTGTTTGATCACCGTGAGGCGATGGTTTGCTGAATTTGAGAGGAGTCGAGTTTCTTTACTTGACGAATTTCGTAAAGACTATGATAACGCTTCTTCACACACGGCCAACAAAACAAAGTCATTTTTAGCTTCCGAAAAAGTTGGTACATCTCGTCACTCATCCTGCGCATAGCTTTGACCTAGCACACTGTGATTTCTGTATTTTCCCCAAAATTAAATATTTGATAAGAGGTTTTACTTTTACCAACTCCGAAGAGGCTGTGATAGCGTTCAATCAGCACGTAGAAAACTCATTAGAAAAGGGTTCAATCACATGAAAAAATGTTTGGAATGTAAAAAAGATTATTTTGGTCATAACATCTTGTTTTTTAAGTAACGCTAAACTCATAGTGTGAACTACGTACAGTTTATTACACACACGTAAACGGATTCCGTAGTGTTGAATAACTGTCTAAAGAAATCAATTAACCAAACTAATGCAGCTAGCATTAAATGTGTCAGTTATTTTGATAATAGAAATTATTTTGAACGCAATGTTAATAATCCAATAGAAATGCATTCAGGAGTACCTAAAATGTCAAGGCCGATTCCAATTTCCTAAATATCTCCACGCCCATATTCCCGAAGAGGCAGGCAGAGACACAACCAGGGCACCCATAACTAGCCGG
This sequence comes from Calephelis virginiensis, assembly GCA_002245475.1. Classification (NCBI taxonomy): domain Eukaryota; kingdom Metazoa; phylum Arthropoda; class Insecta; order Lepidoptera; family Riodinidae; genus Calephelis; species Calephelis virginiensis. Next base: position 86,916 of record NJDC01001285.1, read on the forward strand.
AGACACTGAGTCCCACAATGTGATCGGTAGCAAGCCTATCGCCAACCGGGCACGTATATCCAATCCCGAGCAATATTTTTCTCTATTAGAAAATTAGCTAAAACCAAATTTTCTTTTTGTTGCCCGAACCCGGGCAAATCCAACACCTGAACAGCTAGACCACAGAGGCGATAATGCTTATTTCTTTGTTTAAGTTGACGACCTCAACGCGGACCATTTCGGAATTAGCTATATTTCAAATTCCGACGTGGTGAATGAATTTCAAGATGGTTTTTGCAGTTTTACTGCGCTTATCGCCTCTGTAGTATAGCGGTCCGACGTCGGACTTGACTTCTTGAGGGCCCGGTTTCGATCCCTGGGTCGGGCAACAAAAATTTACAATGAGTATTTTCAATTTTCTATTAAAAATAACGTTGCCCGGGATTAGATATGTGTCCGGTTGGCGATAGGCTTGCCACCTATCACATTGTGGGATTGTGCCTCTGCCTACCTCTTAGGGGATATGGGCGTGAAGATACTTTACTTTACTGCGCTTAATTATCTGTATCAAGGAGACAATGAATGTCAGTATTACACAGGAAGGAAGACGCAGCGAGGAAGTTCTAACCTACATAGAAAAGTTTCATGACTATAGAACGACATGAATAAACATTTTATTATTGTATATATCGCCTTGTTGGTAACGTGGGTAGGACAAACACCTAAAGACACCGATAGACGGGGATCGGGTTTGATTTCCAACGGCAGACAAACATAACATCCATATCTAGTCTATATCTAGTCCATAATGGTAGCACTTGTTGTTATAACTTAACTACTAGTATAGATAGTAGATATAGTAGAATAGTTTATAATAAAAAAATATTTTGTTTATCTCTTTAATTTTAATCTTGCACACTGTCTACCTATCACTTTTTATTTTGTATTGTTTTTCTCTATCTTAGGTTAGCCGTAAGATATCTCTTGTAAAAGATAAGCTCGCCTTTTGTACAGTATAATATTTGTATTCTCTCGCTGTCAATCTCTATTACGTGTACAATAGTGTAAAAAATAGAACTACAAAGGCGTCTGTACCTAACATTGGTTGTATGCTAATTATTTGTTAGTCCATGACGGAAAAAAGAGGGTTTTATAAGTTTGAAGTGTCTGTGTGTGTATGAGTATGTTGTGTGTGTCTGTATCATAACTGGTAATCCGATTTTTGTGTTTAAAAGCGGACATCTAAGGCTTTAAATCTGTGGTGTTAAGCTCATTGACCGCGAGAAAGAGTGGGATTGAAAGAAAGTGTCGGTGTTAAAATGATAAAGGGCATGCTCCGCTGGTTCGGACATGTAGAAAGAATGACAGATAAAAAGATTGACAAAGTAGATATACAATGCGAATATGGATGGATGTAGATACCCGGGGAGACCAAGGTTGGCATTCCACGATTAAATCGCTCGGGTGTTAGCCGAAGGTAGTGTCAATAATCTCTGAAACTGGTGTATTTGTATGAAAAGCGTAATGAATATGAAAGAAGCCAGGCTGGTCTCCTAGTACCGTGAGGTTTAGCACTCGATACTCTCTGACTACCACG
>NJDC01001285.1:98737-109982 GCA_002245475.1 Calephelis virginiensis
TTATGTAAACTAATTCGACGTATTCCTATAAACTGGATTATTTATCCTTTTTTATTATACTTTTTTTTGTTTTTTTTTCGGTACACTCGCACACTAGCTTTACAACTCGGCCACAGGACAGCGATGCACCTACATCTATAGTGTCTATAGGCCATGGTTATCTCTTACCATCAGCCGTGTGCTTTATGCTTATTCGCTATCTTATGACATAAGATAGCGAATATATCCCGAAGAGGTAGGCAGAGGCACAACCAGGGCACCCACGACTAGCCGAATATACAATAGAAACGCCGAGACGTTTGATGACTATAATGTGACCAATGCCTTTTTTTGTGATATTGGAAGGCAAACGAGCAGACGGATTTCCTGATGGTAAGAAATTCACGCCGCCTAGAGTCACCAAAGTTGGTAATGGTGCGTTGCCAACCTGAGGCCGAGATGTTAGAACACGTTATGACCTCATGGCGGCAGGAATAGGTAAGGCGGTGGTACCGATCCGGGCGAGTCGCTGCGAAACTCTACCACCTAGTCACATGTCACGGTGTTAGTGACGGTAAGCCTATGCTCGCCTTTTACGAGCTACCTGGCACAGGAAGGCAGATTGTCTATTCTGCAAAGGAGCCCGGACCAACACGGGGGTCCTTAAAATAGCTACAACCTCATTAGCTGAAATATGATCCGACTCGAGCGACAGATACTCCATAGATAAGTCGAGATGAACTGCGAGCTGCTTCATAGCCTCCGGTTCAACTTCGTGACTCATGAGCTGCAGATCAGCTCAGCTCAGATCAGATGCAGTTGAGGCGTTATGGTTTAGTTTACTATGTACTACATTTTTATGTAGTACTATCATTTATGTGGTAGAATACAATATTCACTTATTGCGCTATCGTACACAAACATGACTACACGAACATTCGCGCAAGCGCCCTGCGCCGTCTTACGAATTTTCAATTTGACGATCTGAAGCGAGTTTAGAAGTGACCATTAAAAAGACCATTAAAAAAAAGCGCGCAACGAAACTAAAGAAGTTTTCACTTCAAAAACCACTAGTCGGATCATGATGAAATTCTTATTCGACCGCCGACAGGCTCCGGTTCGATTCCCGACGGGAGCAGGCATTTGTGTGATGTACATTTAGATCTCTGCATTTCCGGGTCTGAGTGCTTATTGAATTTATTCTGGTATCTTAAGTATTAGCATCGTTGACTAACACCCATAATACAAGCAAATAATTTGCTCACTTTGGGGTTTATTATTATTTGTCGCCTCTGTGGTCTAGCGGTTCAGTTGCTGGACTTGACTGCATGAGGTCCCGGGTTCGATTCCCGGGCATTAAATTGGGTTTTTCCAATTTTCTAAAAAAAAAAGGTTTCTCGGGATTGGATATGTGTCCGGTTGGCGATAAGCTTGCCACCTATCACATTGTGGGACTTCGTGTCTTCGGGTGGTTTTTATTCGTGGGTGCCCTGGTTGTGTCTCTGCCTACCTCTTCGAGAATATGGGCGTGAAGATACTTTTACTATTTACTATTATTTATAATATGGGCTCAGTAGATCACTATGACTTACCTTCCCATAAAACACCAAAACCTGTTCATTATTGGCCGAGTAATCGCATAACAAACATGTCGAAATGATAACCTCCTCTTTATATAGTTAGTGAAAAGCATAATCTTTACTAAAAACTTTATTTAGTAACAAGATCTACCTACTCATACATACCTATACGTATACCCAACTACGTATACCTATAACCTGAAATGCAGATTGACATCATTTTGACTTATCTAACTACATAACATGGCTCCCACCTATGTATCTACATACATATATAGGTATATCTATACCTAATAGTGAAGTAGTGAATGTCACTTTTAAACATTCGCGAACGCGAATACGAATGCGAATATCTGTTACCGAATATTTGGTTTTTGTTCCCAAATTTGGCGCTAATTGTCTATGCCTTGGTAAAAGTTTCAACGAGGTGCGTTCCATTTGTTGAAACGAACGAATTCATCCAACCGAAGTGTCATTCCGCTCGCACCGGTCTTTTCACAAGTGAATTTTGAGGTTACAGTGTGATTAGCAAATAATAATAATAATGATAATTTGTATTTGTTTGTGTACTAACATTGCATTATATATTTTGTCTCATAAGTTCCAAAGAAAATTTGAATGTTAAGCTTCATTACTCAAAGAAAAGTAAAATGTGTAAATAAATAATACCAAGGCAAAAGATAATGGGATTTAATACGAGGTCAATTTATTTTTTTTGGTATTAAAAACCTAAAAAATGAATGGATTTAGTTTTTTCAACCTACTATTATCTTCAACTTGTTTTTTTCTGATTTTCAAATTCGCAAAACGTTCGCATAAATTTTGCGAATGCGAATATTCGTTACATCACTAATACCTACATGAAGTTTATAGTTAAAACTCAGGTCAGCTATTTAATTTGACGAGTACTTACTATTGGCGTAGGAATGTGATGTCTTCATCGCTAGCTAGTAACTAGTAACAGGTAACTCTTATGGCTGGTCCGGATTGGTACAACGGTTTTATCAATATGGTCGAAGTTTTGGGAGTATGGTGACAAAATTCGCAAAACCATTGCTGAGCATTATCGTGGTTCGAAAGAGGTATCCTATAAAGTTACTAGCTGAGGTTTATCTCACCAGCTTTAGGTTTACAATTCAAGGTTAAGTTTTTTTTAGTGCCTACAGGAAATCTGTCACATAAATCTTCCAAGAACCTGCCTATTAACTAAAGTAAATAACACTAAAGTAAATAGGAACACTATAAAGTAAATAGGAACACTATAAAGTAAATAGGAACACTAGCACATACATATCTATCTGTAAATGTAATCTATCCTTTGCATATTAATATCTATCTATATAATATGACAAAGCACAAACATTTTGACATTCCATGCAAAACACATTATCGGCCTTCTTGATCTTGAACTAAAGGTAAAAGCACATGAAGTCCTTTTTTGATTATTAGGTCTGACCTTGTTAAGGGTTTAGCGTGTATCGTATTTGTGAGTTATGGATAGTGCACACTATTGGCGGGGCAGCTCGTGACAAGTGGGGGCGCATCGCATTGCTAAGGACACTCAGGTGAGAGGCCGCATTGCAATGGCGGATTTTTGAGTAATAAAAAATAAAGGTACTAAACACTAGAATAGAAAAGAAGAATAGCAACTTGACTTCAAAATGATTAAGTATAGAAAATGACGCTTCTGTAGTTGTTGTATAAAATTAAAGCGTTAAAATTTCATTAGCCTTTTATTCACATTATGCATATCGTTTTTACTCTCCTCTTTGGTGACTGTAGGCCGCATTGGGAACCGTTGCGATGCGGCTCGACATAGTATACGTTGTTCCATACAAAATGTATGAAAGCGATCTAGGCAGATTATTGCGCTGCGATGCGCCCCGTCCCGGCCCGTCCAAACGCGCTCTATTTTTTAGTCTAAAAATCACTCAAACTTTCTCGTCTTTAGTAATACCTAATTTTTAGTTATGCTTCCAAACACTGCCGCGTCTATAGTTAGCCACACTCGCATTTGCTCTTTACTTATAGAATTACAAACTTTAAACAAAATGAAGAAATTATAAAATTTAAAATACGAATTTAATAACAAATTATAGCAAAAACATTTTACGCACTAACAATATAATAAGATGCAATTCCAATAAAAAAGTAAAACAAAATATATCTCTTATGCTAAGGGCATTTCACACATTGCAACAACATAGACATTTGAAGTAATCTAAAATTACATTTTGACACTATTCAAAACCGTTTTATCACGTATTATATCACATTGTATAAAAATTAAAACAAGGCGATCACAAAAAAGATTATTTATTATACAAATTTTAAGCCACTTTCCATCAGGCCGAGTACCCAAGTACGGGGATCTTACAAGGTTTTTTTTATGATATTGGAAGGCAAACAAGCAGACGGATTTCCTAATGGAAAGAAATTCACGCCGCCTAGAGACACTAAAGGTGGTAATGATGCGTAGCCAACATGAGGCCAGGAAGTTAGTCCTCGAGCAAAAGTAAGTTACCTTAAGTACCGGCTACCTTACACTCCGAACTGGAACACGTCGCAAAGTTATGGCGGCAGGGATAGGTAAGGGAGTGGTACCAATCCGGGTGCATCCCTGCGAAACTCTACCACCTAGTAAACCTAGGTTTACTAGGTTTAGGTTTTGCCATAAGCGTTGCTACAAAACCACAATACGTTCTGTAAACGCACCAACGATTGTCATATCATTAGAGAGAGCTGCACGCATTAATTGTGGCCCCACTTCGTCTTTAACTCGCAATGTAAATTCACGCTGAGTTGGAGACGATAAAACACCACCCATCGCCGATAACACTCGAGATCTGCCAGCTATATCTAAAGGTTTGCCTTCCTCACTATCACCTAGCACTTTCTTCGCACAAATAGCTCTGCAGGCCTCCTTTTCAGCTTCAAAGAGTTCCCTAGCGGCAATTTCTAGTGTCCGTCGTTTGTCCACACCACCCATAGACGTACCAGATGCGATAGCTCCTTCTGACATCGCTTTAGCAGCTCCAGCTTTTAGGATAGCTGGAAGTAATAATTCCGCCGCAGCACCTATAGTTTTTGATCGTAAGAAGTATAAAAGACGTTCTGCTTCTAGAGACTCATCAAACAGTCTCCGCTGCCGAGACGCGGGCACTGGTCGCGCAACATTCCAAGCTTCCACCCAAGGGTTTCCCGGTAAAAGCATGCGGTCACCTAAGGTACCACCATCATCTGGCTTCCAATCACGCGGAGAATACCATTGCACAAAGTCACATAACTCAGCTCCAGGATTTGCCGCTTTAAAAGATTCCATGTCAGATAGAAGCGAAGCACTCATCATTTTGGCTCGAAGCTCAGAAGCTTTTGCATCATCACCTAATCGTAACATGAGCTCGGCATCTTCCTCTAATTGATCTTCAGTTTTCGGAGCCGGATCCTGCAGGACATATAAGTTTCGTATGTGGATAACTTATGTACAATACGCTTTTTTATTTATTAATTTTTTTCACTGATAATAGAGTGCAGTACTGCAACTCGTTTGGGAAGCCTCTACCGCCTTACTTAATCCTGCCGCCATTATGACACTGTCCTATTTTACAGAATGTAGACTAGAGGTAAGAGAGAGGTGAAGTTCCAAAATATATAGTACAAGAAGAGCTTACGTCTTGGATAGCATGGAGTTTGCATTGCATTTAAATATGACACAACTTATACTGCTTTGCCATGTCAAGCACAATACTATAAATAACCAGTTATGTTAAAAAACACATCCAAAAACATATATGCAGGGAACGCATAGACATTAGTATTTTTTTGAAACTACGGACATTAAGTTAAAAATAAGAACAGGTTTTTTACGACAAACAAAGTATGGAATAGGCTTTTCCAATCATTGTAAAAATGTAAAAATATACCAGATATTGTAAGTAAAACAGACGGCCACTGCGCCGCATTTAAATATCAAAGACGTTAATCTGTGGTCGCCTCTGTGGTCTAGCGGTTCAGTTGTTGGACTTTCGGGTTCGAATCCCGGGTCGGGCAACTAAAAGAAAATTGGGATTCAAATTTTCTAATAAAAAAACGTTGCTCGAGATTTGGATATGTGCCCGGTTGGCGATAGGCTTGCCACCTATGACATTCTGGGACTTAGTCTCTTCGGCTAGTCGTGGGTGTACTGGCTGTACCTCTGCCAATCTCTTCGGGGACATGGGCGAGGAGAAATTTCCTTTTTTTAAAGACGCCAACGGTACGTTGCTTTTTGCTAAGCGTGATAGTAGTATTGCCACCAATTAGTTCTACTCCGCATTCGGTCTATCTAGCACCATTGTCATTGCAGAACTTTTCTGCTAGTAGAAGTACAAGGCAGATATGTTAATTTTTATTTTATTTTTCACATCAACAAACCGTAGTACGGTAACCTGTCTACATAAACTTATGTACATTTTAAAGCTGTTTTAACTAACTTTGTCATAAATAAAAAATAAATGTTTAAATTAAAATGTAATTAAATATTTCTACTAATTTTAAAGAAAGAAAAATATTCGCCTCACACAGGATTAGAACCTGTACCCTTTATATATAATTAAATACTACTTTTTTATGTTTTAAAATATTTGCACACCATAATGAAGTAGAATAGTTCGGAATGCTTAAATCATTTTGTAACAACATCTTTGAACACACACACATTCCGCAAATAAATACAATTCATTTCATCTTATTTCAATCAGTACGATTTATGCTCTTCCATAGTTTCTTACGCTTTGAAATAGGAATATGGTAATTGAGATTCCGAACACATTCTATTTTAGTATCCAGTACATGATTTTAGAATTCTACCGTGTACCAAATGGTAGTTTTATTTTATACCTGAGTGATAGGAATGTAGAGGGGACTACCGTTCTTCATTGTCGCGTTTTCTAAGCGACTCAACCGTCCCACTGGTCGGTCCCACGGCAAATGCTCCTCCGTCTCACCCTCCGAGCAGTCGAAGAACTCCTCCTCGGAAGAGTTTGTCTGAGGAACTCCAGAGCCATCTTGAGCCCGCTGGATGCAACAATTTAACAATTGTAGTTTTTGATGTAACAAACACGTCCTAGCATTTGGTACGCCTTTCAAAACCCTGCAACAAACAGAGATAATAAATAAACACGGTCTATAGCAGTGGTTCCCAAAGTTGTTTGGGCTACGACCCATCTAAAAAAAAGTTCCCAAACTCGAGACCCACCTATAGGACATTTAACTGTTACCAATATGAATAAATGACTAAGGTTGAACACATTTTTTTTATAATTTTAATAATGTATTTATTTAAGTCTTAATTAAATTACTAAATCAAAATTAGAAGAATTAAATTGTCGATAGGGTGGTGTGTTATTCTACAGGCAGGGCCCACTCAATATTCTCTTGCGACCCACACATACAAATTAGATGTGAAAAAATTACATGGGACATCATATTCGTTATGAATATAATGTCACGTGTATTTTTTTCACAAAAATCCAAAACTCTGAATTGAATATCAAACCTTATCCATTTTACAACAAAAAATAAACGCATGTGTTTAAACATGTTTTTCAAAACACTGTCTAAAATGGGGTGTTAAACCAATGATATGCTGCCACAAATTACAAAAAAAAACATACAAATTACATGTGAAAAAAATACACGGAACATCATATTTGCTATAAATATGATGTCCCATGTATTTTTTTCACAAAAATCCAAAACTCGGAATTAAATATCAAACTTTATCCATCTTACAACAAAAAAAAACGCATGTGTTCAAACAAGATTTTCTAAACACTATCTAACATTGGATTTTCAACCAATGACACGTCATTTACGTCTCCCATGCTAGTTGGATATGAATTTTAAATTGTGTTTAGTTAAACAGGCGTCTATTTTATGGCAAATCAGTACATATCTGGACCGATAAAAATATTAAAAAGATCAAAGAAGACAGCGAGTTTTTGGGGCAAGTTTATCAGCAGCGCTTTATCTTCAAATGACCGCCTCGTTAATCAAGTGACTAGCGTACACGCCTAGCTCCACCGACCATCCGCGAGGCTCCGATTCGATTCCCGACGGGGGCAAGGCATTTGTATGACCAACATTTAGATGTTGCAGTTCCAGGTCTAGGTGTTTATTAAATTTATTCTGGTATCTATTTAAGTATTTCTATGTATTAGAATCGTTGACTAACACATATAACACAAGCATATAATTAGATCACTTTGGGGTTAGATTCAATTTGTGTGACTTGTCCAGGAGTATTTATTTATTATACATATTATGATCAAGATGGTGACATATTATGGCTATAGCTATAAAGAATATCGGCGAATGAGCACCGATCTAATAGCGACCACGATGATGATGAAATAAACTTAGTCGACCATTACTAATTATTTGTCCCGTTACACTTTAAGCCTCAAACCTACCATATACAAACTTTCTTCTTTTTTCTTTCTTTCTTTAAGTTTTGGCCTTCACGTTAGTATTTAGCCATTGGTCAAGTAGAAATTTGCATCAAATTTTATATCAATTTCAATTAATTGTAATTAGTCATCAGTCGTAAGTCGTCAATAAGTCATGTCAGGCTCTTGAGTAAAGCGGTTGGCCTTTTTACACAAGCTCATGTAACGAGATTTGGCGGCAACGAGAAAATATATGATACGTTAATTTCTTTATGATTATTTCATTTGTGCACTTTTACTGAACAAAATTGTACAAAATGCCACCAAAATTGACTTATTTCACTCAATAGTAACACAAAATTCAATAATTATGAAAAAACTTCGACCATCTTTTCTCTCGATGGCGCCAAAACTCATATACAAACTTAGTTGTTAATAATAACATATGAAATCTCTAAATTCCAACTTTATCTAAAAAGTAATGTCTAATACGATAACACAATAAACGTACACACAGCAATGTAAACATTAGACCCTTTTACAATACCTCAACTTTAATACAATACTTGACTTCTTTAAGTCCGGGGTTCGATACCCCGGTCGGGCGACAAAAAGAAATGTGTATTTTAATTTTTTTAACAAAAATAACGCTGCCCCGGATTGGACATAGGCCCGGTTGGCGATACGCGATGTGCCTCTGTCTACTTCTTCGGGGATATGGGCGTGAAAATGATTTATTTTCCTACAACACTTTGTAGTTTGTTCTATTACATAGGAGTCAGAGATCAGCAATGCTGTGTGTACTTAAAATTAGAGCATATGGCATACTAACACACGGTTCTATTGTGGGCAAGTAACAACCATTTTCTACAGACACCATAGATGTTAAAGGTGCGTCTATATCTTGCAGGGTGCCAACCGAACGTGATCATAACTCTTTCATTATGGTAGCGGGAATAGGTTAGTACCTACCTAGTGGTAGGTAAGGCGATGAATCCCTACCGGGGCAAGCTGCTGTCTAACACTCTACCACCAGTTAGTTGTCTTTGTTATCGTCAGTTAGTGGTAACCTTTGCTCGCCTCTAACAAGTTTCTTAGCAGGTGGGGGCAGATGGTCTTCGGAAATCCATACTTAAAACCAAATGAAATTATTTAATATTCAATTTTATTCCAACAAAAATTATGCGTCATATGGCGTGACAAAATTTGGGCTCTTTGGCTTTCACAAGTCCAATTCACTCATAACGCACTGTTTTGTTACACCATATTAAGTATACATTTTTTTGGCGGAAAATTGCAAATTAAATAATTTAATTTGGTTTTAAGCTCGATGTAATTCGATGTATTATAATAGCAGCCCATCTCACCTTCGTGCGGGTGGACAAATCTATGTTATTATACCTAGAACCCTTCCTTTGAATGACTATTAAACAAAAACCACATAAAAATCCGTTGCACATTTTTAGAAATAAGCATACAGGGAAAGATAGCGGAAAACTACTTTGTTTGATACAATGTATGTAAACGAAGTATGTGACACCTCACTTAATTTGAATGTCTCGAGTAATAACTTTTTTGTATAATTAAGTCTATGGACTCGGTTGAATTTATGGCTGTCATAATGACATAAGAGATATGCAGGTAATATAAAACTGTTTAAAAGTCTTGTGTATAGGTATATTACATAGAAATAGGAATATATAAAGAAGTTCAACAATGTTCTATAGCAAATTTAGTTGTATAAATACCGTTGGAACGACATATAACTTAACAACATCTCTTTGTCTCTTTGAACCAATGTTCATAATATTATGTACGCCGAAAGAGATAACGAAATTTTTGTCTATGCTCATTTTGGCGTCGATTTAAAGTGACGTTATGACAGTTCTCATGTTTGCCAAGAATCCATATTATGTGTTCAAATATTATAGTGATGTACTATTACAAATGTCGATATTTTATTTTACGTTCCCAGAAAAAAATATTTGGACAAGATAAAAATTTATACCATCTGCCACTGAAAATATCACAGTCTAGCTTAATAAGAATTCTTTGAAGTGCTCACTTAAAAGTAAAACAAGTAGATTGAATGTAATCTGATATTTTTTTTGTAATGATAATGAATCTTGTAATAAATATAAAGAGTTAACTTATATAAAGAATAAACGTATTTGCACGCCATAATGTAAAAAAACATGTTTGCGAAAAGTAAAGAAATTTTCTTTCTTTCTTTTCATTATATTTCCCTATTTAGGTATAAGCCAATTGAGTAGCACAAAGTAAGTAAGATGATAGTTGCAATTTCATTCGGTAGGTAAATAATAATTCTTATCTATTTACCTAAATTTAACTATCAATTGTCACTAATAGATCATGTATCAATATCGGTAGTCTACTTTTTCTGGACAGCCTTATAATGTCAAAACGGCAGCCATGTTTAGTAGCGTACGGCAGGGTTTTTTCGTAGGTATTTCATGTCCGTATACTTAGAAGTCAATGGTATATTATGATACTCTTTGGCACAGAGTAGTAAGAGAACTGTACGTTCTCTTTGGTTTAAAATAAAATTGTTAAGAATTATACCTAAGTAATAAGAACAGGTGAATTAATAGCTTTAAATGTTGTTTCTCTTTCCAGGTGACATTTTGGTTTATTAATGTCAAGAATATCGTGTAAAAGTGTAATAACTGCTTTGTTTAATAAAATCGTTATTTTCTAGAGCAACTCAATTTTGGATATAGTTTTACTTAAACACATAATATGTATACAAAAGTCAGAAGTAAATAAATACAAATGCTTTCAATTACTCGTAATACTCGTCATTAAAATTCCATTCCCTAGAAAAATAACAGTTTACATCACATAACTGCTTTTATTCATAAGTAATTATTAATTAAAATAACAGCAAATATATTAATATAAATTAAAGATGTCGGGAATTGTTACTGTACAGTTATAATTTATGTTTATCTGTGAAAGAAAACCTTTCATAATTGTAGCGGCATCGCGTTGATCCAACTTTGTCCACTTTCACTTAATAATTTAGAAAAAATTTACCTTAAAAAAGAAAGTGATCGAATGAATGAATGGCTGGCGTCTCACAAACATGGCGTCCACACATATCTGCTTAAAACAGGAAATATTTTCTCTTTCGGATGATAAATCTGCAGATTGAGGCAGACAAATGACACAAAAATCTAAATAGGGTTATTACAATTTGACATGGTAGTGTATTAATAGTTTTTTTTTTTTTTTTTA
>NJDC01001285.1:117060-129494 GCA_002245475.1 Calephelis virginiensis
TCATCGCATCACGTCTAAACCAATGGCCGAATTTTGCTAAATCAAATTTTGTTATGTTGGTTATTGACTGTAAGTTTTTATGAAAAGAAAAACCGGGAAAATTGCACTGAAAATGTGAAAATCAATGCTTCAATTCATACAAACTGTTAGTAGCTGTTAAAGTCAGGCTATACGAAGTACCTACGCCGAGTCGGCTAGTACTCAACTCAATACAAAGTTGCAGCTTAATGAAAAGTTCCTGTTTGTCAAATTTATACGATTGTTTTCAAACAGTTACAAAAACCTTTATATTTGTATTTCACAAAAGTTTTTAGCATAAAAATGTGTCCTAGTACATAACCATTAATTTTTGAAACTTTTAAATGATTTTTTTTATAGAAGAGGAGGCAAACGAGCAAGTGGGTCACCTGATGGAAAGTGATCACCTCCGCCCACGGACATCCGTAACACCAGGAGTATCACAGATGTGTTTAAGGAATGAGTACGCTCTTTTCTTGAAGGTTCCTAAGTCATAATCGTTTGGGAATACCGCCCTCGGTAACTGATTCCACGAAGGTGTTATACAGGGTAAAAAATGTTTTCGGAATCGCACAGTTGTAGATCGCCACGCATCGAGATGATGAGATGGCATGATACCTTAAGCTCTGACGCGATTTCCGAAGGTGGAAATCAGCGGCTAGAATTAAACCAAACAACTCCTCAGAGCATTCCCCATGATAAATGTTGTAGAGAACACTGAGTGACCCAACATCTCTACGCAACGCTAAAGAATCAAGCCAATTGGTAATTGCCCGTCATTGACAGTTCGAATCGCTCTACGTTGAACGCGGCCAAACGGCAGGAGCTGGTACTGTAGAGCCCCTGCCCAGAGTTGAGAACAGTACTCCATATGAGGCCGAATTTGCGCTTTATATAGTTGTAAGCGATGGGCCGGCTTGAAATACTGTCTCGCTTTACTGAGCACACCAAGTTTTTTAGAGGCTTTAGCCTTCTCCTCCAGATGACCACGAAATTGAACATTACTCGAAATGTCAACGCCGAGTATACCAATAGCCTGCATTGGTATACTCGGCGTGGCAGATAGGGAAACGCTCTCAAATCGTGGATATGCGACAAAGGGAGTCTTTTTAGAGGAAAACGCGCAAACTTGTGTTTTGTTAGGGTTAAATTGCACCAGATTCTGCTGGCCCTAAAACGAAATTTCAGACAAAAGGTTGTCAATTTTAGACACAAGTTGGTTCTGGCTCTCGATGACATGTTCCCGCGATATATTATGTCGGTCAAAGTATAAGGCTTCCCCAAAAGTGTCGTCTGCATAGCAATGAGTGTCACTAATTTGCAACATGTCATTGATATGCAGAAGAAACAAAGTAGGAAAAATCACACAGCCAAATTTGAAAACATTATTAAAAATATGAAATATTTTTTTAATGGACAGCAAAAGATGAGAAAATCACCACTTAATCACCAACCCCAAAAAAATTAGTCATAACCAGTACATATTTTTTTAATTGCTTTTTCTTAAGCTATATTTGAGTGTTTTAAATACTTTTTAAGCATTACATGCTTTTTGACTTATTTGCGAAAAACAAAAATTGCATACTTGTCACAGACACCTTAAAGCAATGATTAAGTAATCAAATTAAGAGCAATAATGATTACTATTATGCAACCAATGTCAAATAGTCCCACAATCGATTCTTGGACACAACCGAAACCGTTAATGACATGAATGTAAATAGGAGCAATGCAGAGCTACTTTTAAACTTGTTCAAACAGTAATCGGTCGGTGAACCGTTTGTTTACTGGAGGCAAGCGACCATTCAGTGTAGGTCAAGACAGTAGGATACACCTGCGCGCGCGCAGGCCGCAGTCTCTCCTCAACCAGAGCCGAGTGTATTCTATCAGACATGTAATACAACGAATACAAAAAAGCGTACCGAAGATGACCTTTCTACGTTTGTGAACTAACAATGTTTAACATCAGTGGTTTTTGAAAAATACTTAAGTGAAAGTGCCACAAGTGTCTAAGGATTTTCAATAAATTGTAAAAGGATTACTTAATCATGGTAAGTCAATTTTTGATATGTTATTTTGTATCCAACGAAGCGTAATAGAAATTTTCAAGTCCCGTACGACGACCTACTTGCAATAAGAAATGCTCATAGACCAGCACGAGCAATATTTTTCCGCGAGTTAATTTCTAAGTTTGTATCTCGGTTGTGATATTACTGGTTAGGGATAAATTAAACTACAAAAAATCGACTTCAATGTTAGTATCAAAGTAAAAATGATATATTAGTAGGTACAGCTGAAAAACCAATAGAAAAATTTTGGATCGATTTAAATTGAACCTTTCAGGAAGCATCTGCTTTCAAAAAAACGTAACACAAAATAAAAAAAACATAGTGTAATTGAGAAGTCAAGTTTTTTCAAGTTATTTGAAAATATAGACTTTCTATATTTTCAAATAACTTTAAAAACTTGAGAATAGATATTTTTGTATTTTATTTTTAGCTCTTTGGCCAAATTGCAGTATACTGAACCTGTCACTAATATCTTAAATGCGAATGTCTGTATGTCTGTCTGGTAAGCTCTTACAGTCTAAGTTATGTTAAGTTGAGAGTTTGTTTTGCTGTTTCTTCTCCTGACTGGGTAGGTTTGGAAACGTACCACCATATATTATAATCATAGGGTTTATGGTAATAAGCGTTAATACTAATCACATTTTTAAATATTGTTCAAATACAAAAATATTACGTGTTACAAACTTAAATAATAAATTGATATAACTGTAACAAACATTTAAGACACCACGACGTGGTAGAATATGTTGGTATAAATAAATATTTGTTAACACCTTTTAACACATATTCAGTAAATAAATGAATTTCATTGAATTTGAAGAGAAGAGTTCATATCTGCGTGGTAACAATCAGGAATAGTCGTCACAAATTTTTACATCATTTGTCCGATTCCTATATAGAGTCCTAGAATCGAGTCGTTCTGCGTATGGACGATAGATTTACTAATACTAGCTGTCACGGCAAACTTTGTTACACCCGCTCTGTTTGTATGGGAAAATCTTTAATGTTGTTTTTCCTAGTTTCCTCGCAGTTTTTAAAGAGATATCCTTGGGTGACCTGCGTAAACGGTTAGAGAAGATTGATAATGAGATCCAGTACTTTCTCACCTTTATAAACGAAGTCATGGGTTAAAGTAAGCGTTAGTCAAAAATAATTATAGCTAGTTTTTTTACAATATACTGATTGTCACCCGCGGCTTCGCCCGCGATAAATTGACATGTAAGCTATCCTATCTTTCAAGTTAGATAAAACTGCACACAGTGCGCAAATTTGATTGAAATCGGTTAAGTAGTTTAGGAGTCCATCGCGGACAAACAACGTGACACGTAATTTATATATATTAAGAAAAATGCAATCTGTAGGTCTGCAGGTAAAATATCGAACTGGTCACTCGTCGTAGCACAGAAAAAAGGTTACATAGAAGCATCTTAAGAACCTATGTATTGTTTATGTAAAATAAATATATTATTATTCTTATTCGTAGCGAGACGAAAGCGTGACGATTAAAGACATTAACAAGAATAAAATATTACATTAGTTGATATAAATATTATCTAATTGCTAATACTAGCCGTTTTTTAAATTTACCCACAAGTTCTTTCGATCACATGGAAGTTTTTTTTTGTTTTTAGTGTACACACAGATACACACACATACGTATTTTGTGTGTAAATACATTGTCACACGACTATTTATAAGTCTATATACATTATGTAATATCATACATAGTAGCTGAAACGGCAAACGTTCTCTTGCCATTTAAATTATTTATTTCTAGAGAAGAAAATTTGTTAATTACTAATAAAAAATATTTCTGATCTCCTAGAAGGGTAAACATGTACATACATTTTTAAATCCCGAATCATAAAAAACAGTGTTTGGGGTGGACGACACTTATTATTCAGGTGTATGAATAATAGATGATGTCCTTTTCTCAGACCTGTATACACACACAAAACTTTATGAGGATCGGACAAGCCGTTTCAGAGTAGTTTTTTTTATTTTTTACAAACATCGTGACACTAGACTTTTGAAGTTATACTTCTTTTGGCGCGTTAGGAAAAAATGATGAGGGTAAATTTTTACGATGCGCGCGCACTCCGTCACGAAAAACCGACATGATGAAGTTAGCTATGAAGTTAGCTATAGATAACATTTTTGTTTTTAAAAAGATTTTTATCTTATTACGCCGAAGCAGTATAACTTCTAACGCGTGTACATAAGTACACACACACTTTTTTGAAATGAAATGAAATGAAATGAAATGAAATGAAATGAAATGAAAATTATTTATTTGCGGAATATGTGTGTTAAAAAGTTGTTATAAAGATATTTAAGAATACAACATATTCTACCACATTGTGGTGTGCAAATATTTAGTCAATTTTAAGAAGTTACATATTTCTATAAAAATGTACATTTAAATCACAGCCAAAACATTTTATTTATTTATGAACATAAGTTTCATAATTTATTATAAATTAATTTAAAGGTAGATTAATTTTTAGTCCTATCTACCGTACACTACCTACTACTACTACTTTTTTACTACTACTACTTTTGTACTACTACTTTTGTACTACTTTTTTATAAGATAAAGTATATTTTTATATTTTTGAATTAGTACACAATAAAAGTGTAATTTTGGAAGAACCATTACGAATACGCACGTCAAAGAACATGAGGTGTGTTAAATATTACAAAATTCACATATAACAGGAATTTGAAGGGTCAAAGTGTTTACAAATGGCATTGAGTTTTTTTTATGATATTGGAAAGCAAACAAGCAGACGGATTTCCTGATGGTAAGAAAAGACACCAAAGGTGATAATGGTGCGTTGCCAACCTGAGACCCAGATGTTAAGCTTTGAGGAAAAATAAGGTTACCGGCTACCTTAACCTCTGGACCGGAACACGTCAACGGCAAGCACTAACGTTATGGCGACAAGAATAAGTAAGGCGAGGCCAACCGGGGCGAGTCGCTGCGAAACTCTACCATTAAGTCAGATGTCACGGTGTTAGTGACAGTAAGCCTATGCTCGCCTTTTACGAGCTACCTTACTCCTGCAGGCAGATGGTCTACCTTCCTAGGCAGATGGTCTATTCTGCTAAGGAACCCGAACCAACACGGCTGAAAACGGGAGTTGGTTTCAGAATACTGAAATCTGACCATAATAATTCCGGGCCCGAAAAGAACACTAACAGTTATTTCAAATTACATCTCTAGCATTACTGCTGCATTTCAAAAAACGTGAATCACCTTTTCCACCCGAAAAGTAGAAAGTATTTTGAATAAGAGCGACTTATTTTAAATCTTTTGTTTAGTACGGTTGGTGACTCAAGATGAGATATGGTTTTTGATGCATCCTCTGCATCCGGTTCAAGACCAGTTAGGTTTTAAAGTGAAATGATGAGTGATACAAATGGAACCAAATTAATAAAATAAAAACTAAATAAAATGAAACCGTTTTTCGACAATGATACTTCGTAACATCTTTATTTATAATTATATAGTAGAATCCTTTTCTGCATAATAATAATTAAGTGCAGTAAAAGTACTAAAATTGACTCTTAACTATAACACTAGGTACCACGTCGTGATTTATTATTTTTCCGGAATGGTCCCACATATTATCAACACCATACTAAGTATCTTTACGATCCCCAAAGAAATAGGCTGAGGCACAACGAGAGCACCCACGACTAGCCAGAGACACTCAAGTCCCACAGCGTGATAGGTGACATGCCTGTAGCTCTATGATCTTTCTTATTTTCTAATAGGGGTTCCAGACGGCTGTAATCATTTCTTACAACAAAGCTGACCTTGGAGAAAACTTAATTTTTATCTTCGATTTCTATTAAATTTGGATTAAATAAATATTGTAAATATTGATAAAATTTAAAAATAAATAAATATTGATTTTAATTTTAAATACATATTTACGGCAAGTTTTTATAAACAACCGTATGGAACGTCCTTTAGTTTTCACAAAATGACATATAACTAACAGCTAGTAATAAGCTGAGATTTTTTGTCAAACCGTGACCTGAAGGAGATAGTAGATTTGCAAACGTGATATCAGTATTCCGAGACGTAGCTAATTGATAACCTTACAGTGTAACAAAAATAGTTAGAGGTGCGGTTATGAAATCTTAACACGAGGTCATGATGAGGTGCGTGCGAATCGATTACGGAAGCAGGAATAGGTACGGTTCTACCAATAAGGTATCAACATATCCTGTTAAATGTTAAACACTCACACAAGTTACTTCGAAAACATTAATCTTCTAAAATCTATCGCCTCTGTGGTCTAGCGATCCAGGTGTTGGACTTGACTTCATGAGGTCCCGGTTTCGATTACCGGGTCGGGAAAACAAAAATAAAATTGAATTTTTCCAATTTTCTAATAAAAAAATGTTGCTCGGGATTGGATATGTGCTCGGTTGGCGATAGGCTTGCCACCTATAACGTTGTGGGACTTAGTGTCTTCGGCTAGTAGTGGGTACCCTGGTTGTGCCTCTGCCTACCTCTTCGGGAATATGGGCGTGAAGATACTTTTATTTTAATCTTGTAAAAAATAATTAAAGTAATTAATAAGCATGTGCAAAATACGTTAAGTTCCAACCGGTTCAAAAACTTTCTTATGTTTTATGTGTCTATGAACTGTTTTCACCGAGGTCACAGCTTTTATTATCTACAAGAGTTTTGCTTTAGAAATATCTTTGTATTTTGCTGTATTACCGGTTATCGGTTTTCCCCGTGTCGGTCCGGGCTCTTTTGCAGAGTAGACCATCTGCCTGTGCCAGATAGATCGTAAAAGACGAGCATAGGCTTACCATCACTACCACCGTGACATCTGACTAGGTGGTAGAGTTTCGCAGCGTCTCACTGGGATTAGTACCACCGCCTTACCTATTTCAGTCGCCATAACCTCAGTGCTTGCCGTTAGCATGTCCCGGTTCGGAGGATAAATTAGCCAGTAAACTTACTTTTGCTTGAGGCCTAACATGGTCATGGCCTAACATCATAAAACAAAAAAATAATAAATAAGGTAATCATTTAACACTTAACAACTGAATATAATTAAAGTTAATGATCGATAATAAAAAGTTATGAAGATGAGGAGAATATAGATTATGATAAAATACTTGCGCGTATAGTATTACGGCCAATATTAATAATCAATCCTAATCCAAAACTTGCTGTCTAAGATTGATATTTTGATCCATTTTTATGATATCGCGTGCCAATAACATATCTGTGGACAGGATAAATATGGCAATTAGGTATGGGATAGGCCGCCGGATACGCAGCTATCTAGATTGCTTGAAATCCATTAGATTGAGATACATTATTAACATTGGCCGTTAGTCACGTAACTAGGTTTTTTTTATTGGCAAAATGTGGCCAATATAAGTAGTATTACGTTGGTAATTATATTGTCTTAATTTGTTTTTTTTTTTCTCTTTATATTATTTATTTAATATACATATTGTCATTTTATTTGTCTTACACAAATAAGTATTTAATTCTTTGTTGGCATATATTTTATGGGCAAAGACAGACCTACAATTTTAAAAACAGCTTTTATAGACAATATTTAATAATCGATATTTCAGATAGTTCATTCAGTAACAATAAAGTGGAAAACTTAAAATAAAGTTTTAAAAATGTAGTACATTCATAAAAATAAATATTTATTATTTGAACATACTCGTATATCATAAACCTTAAAACTGGGTTTGGAATAACAATTTAATCTATCTAAGTACTGAGGATATCACTATAATGTATGAGGAACTCATAAATATACACGTATATATCTTCACGCCAACTCCATGGCGGGGTGGGCGGAAAGTATCGAGTGCCAAGTCCCTGCAGATCTGTCGCGCTTCCTTCACATACATTATTTGCCCGTTCTGAAGACTTGCAAAATCATTCCGGTGCTATCCAAAGGTGGTTGATAGCACCGGAATGATTTTGCTGCCAACATCAGGTTGACATGTCCTGTTTTGATGTCAACAGGACATGTCAACCCAGGTCTTCCATGGTATCTACATCCATCAATATTTGCATTGTACGAGTATATCTGTTTTGTTAATCTTTCATTTGCCATTCTTTCCACATGACTGAACCAACGGTTTATTTATTTCCTTCCTCATTATACTCTAACGTTTTCTTTCAATCTACTTTCTCTCTAATCTCTCTGTTGCGAATGCGATCGGCAAGCGTTACACCATAAATTTTCAATAGCATTTTCATTTCGACCGCATTAATCCTACTTACATGCATTTTTTAACATAACAAACTCTTGCTTCGCTAAAGAATTTAAAAAAAAAAGTATCTTCACGCTCATGTCCCCTAGGGGGTAGACAGAGGCACAACCAGGGCATCCACGATTAGCCAAAGACACTAAGTTCCAAAATGTGATAAGTGGCAAGCCTATCACATTTAGCAGCAATAGCAGCATAGCAGCCAACCGAGCACACATCCTATCCCGGACAACATTATTTTTATTAAAAAATTTAAAATATACATTTTCTAATTTTTTTGTTGCCCAACCCGGGAATCGAACCTGGGACCTAAAGAAGTCAAGCCCGACGCCGGACCGCTAGATCATAGAGACGATAGTTTTTAAATTGCATTAAAATCGAAACTATTCAAACAAAGTCATCTATTATGAAATAATACATTATAACCGATAACGTTAGCCATTATCCATCACGAAGCACGCCACGAGGGGAAAGCATACTGCTTGAAGATCTGACAGTGACAGATGATTTTCCGATACTGACCACACAGATGATAAATTATGATATGGTTAAAGATGTAAAAAACTAGCTTTAATTAGTGATAATGAGAGCTTTAAATTAATCCAGGGTAGGCGAACCTTTATGTATCAACGTGCCATTTTTTTCTAAAAAAACGTTTAATGGGGCCATTTACGTGCCACCAAATAATTTTGGCGTTCTGATTATTTGGAAAATAATAATAATAAATAATATCAAGACTCTTTATTAAATAAAGTAAACAAAAGAAGTACATTTTGGAATGTTTTTATTACACGCATTAATTCAATTACTGTAAAATTAGTATGACTTCTGTTGCTGCAGGTTAGATGACAGTTTGTAATATGTTATTGTAATTTGTAATTTGTTGTAATATGTTACTTTTAGCAAAATGCTTATATCTTTCTTATACATAATACTCTCAATTAAATATGGCGTATAAGATCCTGTTTTAAAAGCATTTTTAATAAAATTTATTTTCTAAATCGATGTGCGCTAGACGAGAGAAAGTATCCCCATTAGACTTTCACTGCTGACCCCCAACGAAAGTGACAAAAATCTTGTTCAATTTGATTATTTTACACCAACATGTATTATTTGCACCTCGGTGATCTATTTGTCTCCCTATATAGCAGAGGTTCCCAAACTTATTTCATGTAACGCCCACTTTGAAAATCAGTTGTTTTGTAGCGTTTTTTTCTTGTCAATAACCTCAATAACATATTTGTTGCGCCTAGTTTAAAAAATAACATTTTTTTCAAGATTTATACCACCCCCCTCTAGGCTTCCAGCGCCCACAAGGGGGCGTTATCGCTCACTTTGGGAAAGGCTGCTATATAGTATAAAATAAAGTCGCTTTCCACGATCTGTCTGTGTGTACTCGTATGCTTAGATGCTTAAAACTAAGCAACAGATTTTGATGCGATTTTTAATAGATAGTGATTCAAGAGGAATATTTATAATTTAATAACATAAAAGTTTGTTCAGCCGTGCGAAACTGGGACGGGCTGATAGTGTAATGTTGACCTATCTATCATGCTATTTACCTTCCTTGATAGGTAGTGTAAGACAAGCATTAGTTAAACGGGTATTACAAAGTAAACCACCGGCGGTCCAGGGTAGAGTACTGTGCAGCAACACACCCGCCTTACCCGGGTAATAGTTGAGGCGGTAAAGAGATTACTACCCCCATTAATTACAGAGTTCGGAATTGTGAATTTTCGGTCCTGATGTTAAGGCAGCCTTGTACATTAAGCCTAACAAGATGGAGACGCACAGTGACGGTTTTCTAACAGCAGAACCATGTACTGTTTCATTAAAAAAAAATAAACAATAGTTTAAAAACCTAAAAAAGGCGCTTTTATATCTGGCTTAACCTAAACATAAAAAAGTACATTCATCATGAAGATTACAGGCTTAATTTTGATCAAGTTTCCAGTAATTTTAGATTACAAAAATAGCGGTAGGAATACGTAGCAATGGTCATTAAATATAGCCTATTTTTTGACTCCAAAAACTGGGAAGAGAGGTTATCAATTTGACTGTATGTTTTTTGTATGTTCGTTACGCAATTACTCGAACAACAGTCAACCGGTTTTGATGGTCTTTTTTTAGAAAGATAGATCATGTAGGTAGCTTATGGCAGTTAGGGTTAAACCTAATTATATTTTAAAATTTTGTTCAAATATTTAAAACATAATATGTTATAAATCTTAAGATATTTGCAAACCATAATGTGGTAGAATATGTTGGTATTAATTTCATTTTTCAAATAATTAAACTAGTATATCTAGACTATTAGACTAGTAATCTGTTTAATTTTTTTTCCTTTATTTAAAATAATTTTATTCCTATTGATATTGCATGTGTTATATTTCTTTATTGTGTTTTAAGAGCACCATCGCATAAAATTTATTTTATTATGTCTCCATAACATAAGGTTGCCTGGAAGATATCGCTATTTTGGCGATAAGGCCGCCTTTGTGTATCACTTAGTTTTTAAGTTTCTTTTAATTTATTTATTTTTTATGTATTTTGGTGCACAATAAAGAGTTATTCTATTCTATTCTAGTTTTAAATATAAATAATTGGCTTAAAAGTTAAAGTGTATGTTATTAAATAATATTTTTTATTAATATTAAAATATTTGCACACCAACATATGGTAGAATATGTTGATATACTTAAATATTTTTGTAACATCTCATTTACACACATATTCCACAAATAAATAATTTTCTTTGTTTCTTTCTTTCTTTCACGACTCCGAAATTGCCCTATATTATTTTTGAGTTGTATTTCTTAATACAGTACTATTTAAATTATGCGCTTCGGCTTTACACTGTTTAATCTTTTTACACTTTATACTTTTATTTTTAAACAGGCTGACCTAATCCAAATGTAAGCGAAATTATTAATTATGTGTATTAACAACTCTGTATAGATATCTTTAAAATACATTCGGATTTCCGAAGCTTGACGAATATAGCCGAAGCGCATAATTTAAATAGTACTACTGTACTATGTATATAGAAATGTATGTTGGACCATCTCGAAATCATTTGCTATCTCCCGAAAAAATAATTATCAAATTGAGACGTGTGCCTAATGATATAGTTGGAGTCGGTTTTCGCAGTTTTACTGAACTTAATTATTATTTATTTAGCTCACTCCTGAGGATCCGTTTAGATATTGGGGTTAAAAAAGTATCCTTTATCACTCTCAAAGCTTCTAAATATATGCACATACAATAATTAAATCTCTCGAAAACTGCGAAAAACCGACTTCACTTTCTTGGATTCCATCATCAGATTCAGACTTCGTAATGAGACCGTCTCGGAAATAATCTTTCAAATTAAAGAAAAATGCTTAAAATCGGTTTAAAAATGACTGAGAAATCGCTTACCTAAATAAGTACATAAAAAGAAAATACAAAAGTCGAATACATTATTTTTTCAAAGTCGTTTAAAAACTTACCATTGTATATGCTCCGTCATTGCGATGTGAAAAGAGACGCAAATCGAATTTCGAATTTAAAATATTCAAAATTAAAAAAATATTAATTTTTTTATTTTATTGCACAATTGAAAAGAAAATATTCAAGTAAGCGACAAAGCAAAGGCGCAAAATTAGCGTTATTATCAACTCATTTAATCGTAATAAAAAGGTGGAAATTGCGTTAAACAAGCCTAACCGACGAACTTCGTAACGCTGACATTGACAGTTACCTACAACGGTATGGAAAAGCATCACTTTCCCTATTTTCCTTGTAATTTTCCAAGTTTTCCCTTCTATTACACCTTAGTCGGTCTGTCAATACTTGTAATAAAGTTGTAGAAGAGTGAATTTTGTACATTGATGATATTAAAAAAAACAGTTGTAGACGACTAAAAAGAGGTAGCAAAACTTTTTTAGATTTTTGTCTGTCTGTCTGTCTGTCTGTATGCCTGTTTGTTTGTCTGTCTGTCTGTCTGTCTGTTTGTTTGTCTGTCTGTCTGTTTGTCTGTCTGTCAGTCAGTCAGTCAGTCAGTCAGTCAGTCAGTCATTCGGTCAGTCGGTA
>NJDC01001286.1:0-22588 GCA_002245475.1 Calephelis virginiensis
AACAGAAATACACCAAAGCAACGAACGTCCAAGCATTTAGACTAAGGTCCGTTACACTAGCAAACAAAAGACTTACCCAATAATCTTTTAAAATAGATTACTGGATAATTCAACTAATGCAGTCAGTCAGGCTGCACGGCAAATTCCTCCAGCAGCTTCAGAATAATGACAGTAGGTTTTAAAAATCTAAATTGCTTGAACTCACAAAAAAATGGAAAGACATGAGAACACTTTATTCACCTTAGTTTGAAAATATATTTCATGTATCTTACTAATAAACACGGAGTAATTTACGCCAAGGTTTAACCTTAGTCCATGTTTATTTATAAGACATCACATGTTTAGGAAATACAAGGAATTATATTTCACACACAGAGCTTATTACCGTTATTGTGTGTGTAGTTTGTATATACCTGGCATACTTACTTAGGCAAGTGACGTAACAAACTAGCCTAAAATAACAATAAGCGCTGTTTATCACCATAAAGCGATCCCGCTGTTTGTTTGCTTTCTAACATTATACGAATCTTAAGTCATGTATAATCAGTTATAAACAAGATGGTCTCTAAAATAAACAGAAGAACAATCGTTAAGTTTGTGAGCCACCCTAATTTTCCACTTGGTCGGTAAACCAATTCATTTGTCCACCACCGGGATTTCGGAGGGCATTCAAATTTTCCAACTTTAATTATTATGATACTATTATTACAATGAATATGTGGACTCATTAAATCTATAATCCTATAAATTGAAATGAATCCGACTTTATTGCTTTGGTATTAATTTACAGAAATAGGTTTCATTAATTTTGTTTTAAGCTATCTGTTTCAGGTGACTTTACACGTAGCTATTAAATTTATTTAATAGCTACGTGTAAAGTCTAGGTTAGCTCTTACATTTGAGACATCGTAAAAATATTGTACCCTATGTCATCTTCGAAGTTTTAACCTATCGCTGGGTTAAAATTAATTAAAATCGGATGCGTTTGTGTTATTAAAAGATAGGATACACAAAAACTCACTTATTTTTATGATGTTAGTAACGATTTGTTTCTTATTGTTCTGACAGACGTTGCCCTGTCCTATATATGAATTTTGTATTTTTTTAAACTAACCTTCTCCTGACAACTAATAACATAATAAAAAAACAATAATCCGTTAATCCGTTCACCCCGACTTACGATGATCCAATTGAAATGGGGATTCTTTTTTAGTGCAATTTCTGTTAACTACGTTGGTACCTAAATACGTAGGATATCTAAATCGGAATCACGAAACATATTTTTCACCAACATTTAAGGGTTCGTCTGAATTAAAACTTAATACATAATAAAGGTCAAGGACCACATAGCATTTAAAAAATGTCAGATTTGATAATCTGACTACGCATTTTTCCCATTATAGTGATTTCATAAAAAGAAAACTTGGCTGCTTGTTTGTAATTCCATGTCATAAAAAAGATTGATTAGAAATAACAAAAAATATTAAAGTATTCGAATAACTCGTTACTGGAATACTCGAATATTATGAAGTTAGAATACTTTATAGTTAACCCACTTCGAAAAAGGGGGTGGTTATGTTATGTTGAAATCCTATAGTCGTACTCTTATTCGACGATGACGACTTTTTTGTATGTGTCCCCCGTGTTGAACCGAGCTCCTTTGCAGAATAGACCATCTGCCTTCCTGCCAGGCAGCTCGTAAAAGGCGAGCATAGGCTTACCGTCAATAACACTGTGACATCTGACTAGGTGGTAGAGTGTCGAAGCGACTCACCCGGATTGATACCACCGCCTTACTTATTCCTGTCGCCATAACGTCATAACGTGGTCCGGTTTGTAGGGTAAGGTTAAGGTAATCTTACTTTTGCTCGAGGCCTAACACCCCGGCCTCAGGTTGGCAACGCACCGTCACCACATTTGGTGTCTCTAGGCGGCGTGAGTTTCTTACGATCAGGAAATACGTCTGCTTGTTTGATTTCCATTATCATAAAAAAAAGTATGTCAATCGATTTCCCCATAATACAAAAAACATACTGACGAGGAAGAGGGCCCGCGGAAGTCGAAGAAATACCAAACTTTTTTCCCAAGATGGCGTACGTATTAAAATTTAAGTCGTTTTTATGCAGCATACAGCAAGCAATCGCGCGGCTCCCCTGAGATGTTGTAGTTCTACAGTGGCTTTGGTATAAGGCCAACTGTGCAAGTGTACCGGCTACCCTACACTCCGGAACCGGAACATGACATTATCACTATAGTGACAGGAATAGGTAAAGCGGTGGATCCCTAGCCTGGCATATTACTGCTACGAACTCTACCACCAGTGGTCTTATTGACAATTACTCGTTTCGCCTTTGCTCGCCTCGTACGATATGCCAGGCAGGACGGCAGGTGTTTTATTCTACACAGAGGATAGGGACATGGACAAAACGTGTACACTTATGGCATTGAGGAAAAAAACAATATCTATATATTAATACGTGTTGTTGCCAAAACTTTGGACCTTTTTCACGAAAATTGTGCGGACGCAGAACCATACAATTTGACACACTTATAGGTTATGTATAAGAGAAGTGTAGAAAACTAATATTTTTCAATATTAATGCTTACAAAGTACATTAAATCATTAAATAAAATGCATGCATTTGACACCCACAAACAAATATACTGATGATAACGATAAAAGATCATAGATGGCACCCTAAAAATTTTGGAAACAAAATAGTTGGTCTTGAGAAATGAAGATGGCGTTCTTATCAACAAGACATTAAAATTTATAATACAGCTTGTACAACCTATGTCAACATTTCTACTAAAATACAAACACAAGTTAATAAACCAGTGAATATGTTTGAGTTTCGCAAATAATCCGTAACATTGTAGCTACAAAGACCTTTTGACGGGAACTACATAAACATATGACCCGCTATAGTTGACTCAGGTAAAGCTAACACAGAATAAGTGACCGAATGCGAATAAGTAGTTTCGCTGTTCGTTAGGCATAAATGTATTGAGATAAAACCAGAAATATTAATGTCTCATAGCTTCTCTTAAGATCTTTAACAAAAAATCAATGACCATTACACACTCGTGGTAGTTTTAGGTGTTGCTTGATACCTTTACTTCTACCATGTTTGTTATTTAATTGCCTCTGTGGTTTAGCGGTTCAGTTGTTGTACTTGACTGCATGAGGTCCCGGGTTCGAATCCCGGGTCAGACAACAAAAAGAAAATCGAGTTTTTCCAATTTTCTAATAATAAAAAAATGCTCAGAATTGTATATGTGCCCGGTTGGCGATAGGCTTGCTACCTATGACATTGTGGGACTTAATGTCTTCGGCTAGTCATGGGTGCCCTAATTGTGCCTCTGCCTGCCTTTTCGGGGACATGGGCGTGAAGATCCTTTTTTTTTTGTAATTTTATATCACTTCTGTGGCTTTACGGTCTGGTGTTAGACTTTACTTCACGTGGTCCGGGGTTCATCGGATCGTGCTATGAACAGAAAATGTCTTATAACGTTCTAATAAAAACAGCGTGGCCTGGGATTGGTATGTTGCCGATTGTCGACGGACATGCCACGTACCACGTTCTGGCACTTATTATCTTTGGCTAGTCGTGGGTATTCTGGATGTACCTCTGCTTATCTCTTCAAGAAATCGGCTTTGAGAATAAAGAACAATCTCCACACCGTTCTCTAATATTCAGCTTTTATTAGTAACCAATCATCAATTTCGTTAGATTAAAAAATTATAGGGTGAACATTTGAAGGAAAAGTAGAATATTTGTATGACTTTTGTTTGCTCGGTCTGTACCCAGCATAATGGAGTTGGTTACATAATAGGATATCCGTAGAGGTAGACACCATTTGAAAAAAAAACTGGGAAAAATTAAGAGGATTGATCAAGATGTGTTAAGCACCTTTATTTATACTAAGATGTGAAGAAGTAAAGTTGCTTTGTATGTTTATGGCAAGTAATTGATCCAATCATAAAAATCTTTCACTGACAGAAACCATCACTGTTCAGTAGAGATGAAAGCTATTTTTAACATGGTTGAACAAAATATCAGTAAAAACAACTTAATTAACTTAACTTAATTAACAACTTAGTTTTTTGTAAAAAGAAATAAGTAATACATATAAGACCGTACAAAAAACTTTA
This sequence comes from Calephelis virginiensis, assembly GCA_002245475.1. NCBI lineage: Eukaryota > Metazoa > Arthropoda > Insecta > Lepidoptera > Riodinidae > Calephelis > Calephelis virginiensis. The sequence goes on from NJDC01001286.1 coordinate 4,157, forward strand.
AAAACCTTTTTTTACCACTTGAACGACAGCGTCGCAAGCTGTCAAGCTACTCGTACGTCCGAGCGCAAACCTTTCATTGGAAAAAACGTTCGTGAAAGTTAGAAAATTTTACATTTAATCCAATCTAAATTTTTTAAGATAATTAATAATCACAGATTACGTATAGAAAAATCACAGATATTTAATAACATCGCATTTTTCGAACGTTGATTTGCTAGTTATTGTAATACTCAGAACGTGTGACGATGCAAAACGTTTTGGTAATTCACTACCCACGAACGTTCAAGTGGCTAATACGTTGATTTACATAAATAATCAATTAGTAAAATACGTTATTTACTTTACATTTAGGCGACTGAAAATCATAAAATTTACATAGTTATAACCTATTCATTTGGGGACTTATAAGTGTTAATAATTCATGTATAGCTGTGTATAGTCGGGACGGACGCAGTCGTCGTGCACAGTAATAATATTTTGATGTGATGACACCTTAACGGTATCGTGATGATGTTGTTACTCTGGTGACACGAATATTCTGATGATGACAGTGAATACGATGTTGATTTTAATGTAGTGTCAGTGTCTTAATGACATCTTAACGGTGTCACGACACTGATGGTTCTGGTGACGATGTCATAGCAGTGACGGAGTTCGTAGTAATATCATAACGTGTCGTGACGATGTCGCGGCTGTGTCGGAGACGGATTCGTGACTATGTCGTGACACGACAAAGTTATGCTATGCGGTTTTGGTGACGGTGTCTTTGTAGGAAAAGTGTCGTGTTGGTGTCGTGATAATATCCCAACTGCGTCGTGATGATGTTATACTGTGGCAGTTTTGTAGATAGTGAAGATGTCGTGAAGTTTTCGTGACTGTGCCGTGCCAGTGTTTTGGTATCAATGAACGTTTTATGTTTAAGAATTAGAATGAAATGAAAAATGTTTATTACAACGTGATCTGGTAGACGCAAAAATGTGTATTACTTAATTAATATTTGTATAATGTGATAAAATTGACATTGAATTTTCGCATGACATAACCTACCTACTTTACAAAAAACGATGTATAAAAATTTAATTCTAATTTACGGAGCAAAAGGCATAACAAACATACAAAAAAGAACAAAACAAACACAATTTATCCTTTTAAAAATTATGCCAGATCATAATATCTCCTTTCTCACTGTAGAAGTAAATTTCTGTACAAACTCGGGTTTTTACTTTTAATAGACCACTTATTATATTTTTATTCTGTGATAGGTGTTAAGACTGGAAAATCCACTCCATGTTTAAATTTACTGAAGCAAAAGAAAGTTGTGTAGGTATTTCATTATCTATGCACTACTAAACCGCTAATACTACGATTGTTTTTTTTTCATTTTGTGTAGAGTTTTTCATTGTATTGGTCAGATCCAATTTGTGTAATTTGTCCAGGAATATGTATTTATTATTTATTGTACGTTACTAATAAATAAATATTGGAAAATAAATATCCCTGGACGAATAATAAAAATTGATCTAACCCAAAAATAAGCAAAATATATATTTGTGTTATGGGTATTAGTAAACGATTCTTATACATAAAAGTACTTATTTAGATACTGGTATAAATTTAATAAACACCCAGATCCGGAAAAACAGACATTTAATTGTTCATCACAGAAATATCTGGCCCCATCGCGAATCAAACCGGAGATTCGCACCATTAATAACATTCAAGATGCTTACGTTGGCTATTTGTAAGACACAAAAAAATAATACAATTACCTGAATGGCTTATGTGACACATTACGAGGAAAAAAGTGCGAGTTGTATGGATGCGGCATTTCTATAACATAATTATCTCCGCCCTGCTATAGTGCTATACAGAAATATACTAGTATATATTAGTTTCTGGTGAAAGATGACTATAAAAACCCCCGTTTCGCATATTGCTGTAAGGCTGTGTTCTCAGTGATTGGGTTGTTTTGGAGTAACAATAATAAGATTGGAGAAAGTGCGGCTTTGGTTATATGAGTTGTTTCTGTAATCTAATTATATCCGCTCTGTTGTAGTGTGTTGTGAACGATAGTTTTACAAACCTGCGTTTGAAATATAATATATTGTTTTTTGTTAAAGATTATTATGATTTAAACTTTTATAGAAATATTTGGCAATAAAGAAATCTAGTTTAGTTTTTAAAAACAGTTTGCAAAATTCTTCACTTGTCGCGCTACAGCGTACCCAGTACGAATCATGACGTCACCAGCCTGAGAATGCAACTACGGTTCGTGGGAACCGGTTTTATGCCGGAACCGGTTGTACGGATGAAACATTTCTATATATTATTAATTATGGTCGCCTCTGTGGTCTGGCGGTCCGGGTGTTGGAATTGACTGCATGAGGTCCCGGGTTCGAATCCCGGGTCGACCAACGAAAAGAAAATTGGAGTTTTCCAATTTTCTAATAAAAAAAATGTTGGTCGGGATTGGAAATGTGCCCGGTTGGTGATAGGGTTGCCACCTATCACATTGTGGGACTTAATGTCTTCGGCTAGTCGTAGGTGCCTTGGTTGTACCTCTGCCTACCCCTTCGGGGATATGGGCGTGAAGATACTTGTATGGTGAAAGATGACTGTACAAACCCTCGTTTCGCATATTGCTGTAAGGCTGTATTCACAATGATTGGGTTGTTTTGGAAGAACAATATTAAGATTGAAGAAAGTGCGGCTTTGGTTGTATAACATGTTTCTGTAATCTACTTAAATATATGTGATGTATTTTACGAGTACTAGGTAATAGAGTTTTGTAGCGACTAGCCCCGATTGGTACCACCGCCTAATCTATTCCTGCCGCCATAATGTCAGTACTTGCCGTTGACGTATTCCGGTTTGGAGGATAAGGTAGCCATAAACTTACTTTTGATCGAAGCTTAACAACCCGGCCTCAGCTTGGCAACGCACTATTACTACCTTTGGTGTCTCTAGGAGGCGTGAATTTCTTACCATCAGGAAATCTGTCTACTTGTTTGCCTAGCAGTATCATAAATTAAAAAATAATCCCATTATCTCCGCTCTATTGTAGTTATAAATATAAAAGCTTCTTCACGCCCATATCCCCGAAGGGGTAGGCAGAGGCACAACCAGGGCACCCACGACTAGCCAAATACACTAAGTCACACAATGTGATAGGTGGCAAGCCTATCGCCAACCGGGCACATTTCCAATCCCGACCAACATTTTTTTTATTAGAAAATTGGAAAAATCCAATTTTCTTTATGTTGGTCGACCCGGGATTCGAACCCAGGACAATCAAGTCATGCATCAAGTCCAACAACTGAACCGCTAGTTAGTATCTTGTGAAAGATAGTTTTAAATATAATTGATATGTCGATTTTTTAATAAAGGTAATTGTGTTACAAACATTTTTAGTAATATTTGGCTATAATGTGATCTATTAGTCTAGTTCAATTATTAGCCCACCATTTTACTAGGAAGCTTGATTTGCTTCCACTTGTCAGGTTTTAAGTTACGTCCTTATATTGTCTTGTTTATATCATATATATTCTTCTTTATATTCTAGCGGTCCAGTGTTGGACTTAAGTTCATGTGATCCTCCTCGGATCGGGGATCTCAAGAACACTGTTTTTTTTTCAATTTTCTACTAAACCACGTTACCCGGGCTTGGATACGAGCTCTGACATAGGCTTATCACCTTTCCCATTAAGGGGCTAACACCCATATCAATAAACAACATTATTAGGTCTCATATTGCCCACGAACGCAAACCAATTCGTAAACGATACTTAAGCGAATTTAACCATTATAGGTTTGTCAAAATCGACGCAGAGCGAAAATAGCTATCGAGGAACCTACCTAAAGAACGCATAGCATCAAGTTGTTTGTGTCAAGTCAATATTATAAGGTAATTTAGTTGTAACAATTGTAAGTTATTAATTGATTGTAGCTACTAAAAAGAAGAAGAGTAGATTACAGCAGCAAGAAAGGGTGTTGTTTTGTATCAAGTTGAAATTTTAAGGTTATTTATTTGTAGTGACTGTAAGTTAATAATAAATAGGTACTAAAAATAGAACTCTCTATTACTTTTTAATTTATAAGACTGTCATTTGTTTTTTTTTCAATTCGGCAGGGTTCAGATAATTGTGTGTTGCTATTGCGATGAAATTAAAACGTGAAAATGTTTCACGATTTTCGTTGCAGCTTCAACTGGCATTTGGTTATGAAGCACAGTTTCGAAGATCTGTGTATCCGTGGTATGAAGACGATAAACGTAAAGGAATCTAATATTGATACCGTACAACAACAAATTATGACTGCCAAAAATATTGCTTGTCAAAAAATTCCTATTAAATTGTGCATAGGAATAAGTTACGTGTAAAATATTTTGCATGAAAAACTGAAGATCCAGAAACTTTGCACTCGATGGATATCGAATGGACTTGAAACGACTGCGTGTATATTGGTGATATAAAAGTTATAAGAAAGTTTAATGGAGCAGATTCTTCTGTTTATTACATTTTAACACATGACGAAACCTGGACGTATTGTTTCAAAGCGAAAAGAAAGAAGCCAGGCGATAGAATGTGTTCTTTTAAAAATTTGCCAAAAAAAGTTTAGAAGATTCGAAGCACTGGCAAAACTGGTTGCTTCTTTCCACGGAAAAACTAGACTTTATAATATAACAGTGTCACTTGAAAGAGTCCCCATAAAACCTTTCAAGAGGTAAGACACCTGAAACTATGGAAACTACGGAGTAAACCGTATGCTAAAAGTGCGGCTGATGCTCGTTGCTTGGCATATTTCAACAATCTCTATCGTGTATCGGTCAGAGTGTCTAAGGCCTTCCTTGGGAATAAAATGTCATGAAAATACAGAGATTGTTTCATAACGTCTATAATGCCCAAGATCTGACGGGATTTTTAAACCTTAACTACTAATGAGTCATATCAGCGCTCAAGCTAGAAAAAAGTAACTGGATTTAGGTTACCAAAGTACATAGTCCTCTTTGTCAATTTTGACAAAGAGACTATGTACTGCGAAGCATGGAAAAGGTATCGAACATTAAAATATCAAACTTAGATGATATTATTCTTGTACATTATGCGCAGAGCCTTAGAGCACATCATTTATCACAACGGCCAGGTGATACTGTTCTATCCATCCATCATATATAATAAAAGATTAGTAGCCACAATTACTGAGTATATTTGATAGTAATGTCTTTGTTCTTGGCTAAGAGAAACAGATAATCTTGTTAATGGATTTCGTACATAACATAAATTGAACGCTTGAGTTTCTGTCTACGTTATTTTGTATTAAGCAGCAGCAGCAGCTTAGCAGCAGCGTATGGATTTGATGAAACATTATTGGAAGAATCGAGTACTGTAGTTACTTACTTTGAATTAATTATTACAGTAGTTAATTTGTTAAATAATATAACAGAGTTTTTTAACACCTCCGTTTTGATTTCAATTCAGAGAATGGGTAAATGGTAATTATACTACAGTCGCGTGCAAGTAAATCGACTCAAGTCTCAAGTGCGCATAAAAAATGATATAACTAAAAAATTACTTATTTTACCTTTGTATAATGTTTTACATAATTAAAGCCAAGTAATTAGGCTTTCAAATGGTAGTATAATATCAGTAATTTAAGTAAACACTTGTACTTAGAATGCAACTGAACGCAACCTCCCGTAAACTGCTCTGCGCTCTATACACAACTTGCGCGACACAACCCGCTATAAAAACCCTCTGTAATCGTTTTTTCTTATCAGTCGCTCATTAGACGTTGACCTGAACACATCTCTGCAAATTAAAGCCGTCATTTGAAGAAAATTGTGGATACAACACCTGAAGAAGCCGCTCAAGTCGTTGCCCTGTTGCAAGAAGGGTTGAACCAGCGAGAAGTCGCTCGTCGTTTGAATATGAGTCAGTCCGCTGTCTCGAGAGTATACAGAAGGTTTCAAGAGACTAGTGCCTTCACTCGGAAGCCTAATACCAGCCGACGCCGGTGCACCTCGGAGCGTGACGACCGGATTTTGGTCTCGACCTCTCTCCGAAATCGACACCTTACCGGCGTAGATGTGCAGCAGGAGCTACGTCAAGTTCGCGGGGTGACTGTCAGTCAGTGGACAGTTAGAAGAAGGTTGAAATAAGCTAATCTTACTCCGAAAAGACCCGCTACAGGCCTGAAGTTGACCACAGCTCATCGTCAAGCACGGCTTCACTTTGCTCGAGAGCATTTGGATTGGAGCATAGAGCAATGGCAGTCAGTCCTGTTCACAGATGAGACGAGGATGTGTCTCCATGGCAGCGACAGGAGAGGTCGGGTATACCGTCGTCCCGGTGAACGGTTTTCACAGTGCTGCTTTGTGGAAACCGTTGCATATGGTGGCGGATCTTGCATGATGTGGTCCGGAATTTCCTTAGAAGGCAAAACGGAGCTTGTTTTCGTTCCTGGGGGAGGCCGGGGAGGAGGTCTGACCAGTGATCGTTACATTGAAAATGTTCTACTGGATCGAGTTGTCCCTTATCAAGGCTTTATTGGAGAAAATTTCATCTTGATGCATGACAATGCCCGACGTCACACTGCTCGGGCCACACGTGATTTCCTGAACGAAGTTGGAATTCACACTATGCATTGGCCACCGCTCAGCCCCGATTTAAATCCCATTGAGCACATATGGGACGAGCTCAAAAGGAAAATTAGAGCAAGGAATCCAGCTCCGACAAACATCAATGAGCTCAAGACTGCGTTGGTAGAAGAGTGGGGTCGAATACCACAATCATCCATTAAAAAGTTGATAAGGTCGATGAAGAATCTCATGAGAGCAGTGATCAGAGCTAGAGGAGGAAATACCAAATATTGACACGAATAAATTTTTTATCTTACGCACATTTTGTTTCATTTAAACACAATAACCCCATACTATGAAATTGTATGAATTTTCAACATTTTTTACATTATCATTGACATTAACCTTTTTTACTAAACTACTGAATCGATTTTCATGCAACTTACACCATTTTAAAGCTCAATTACTAGGCTTTAATTATGTAAAACATTATATAGAGGTATAATAAGGCATTTTTAAGTTATATCATTTTTTATGCGCACTTAAGGCTTGAGTCGATTTACTTGCACGCGACATCCATATCTCCTCGATGATATTTCCTTGTTCTTGGCAGCACATATCGCATCTTTTAAGCTACAACAATTTCCAGCTGGAATAATTATATTTAAGGTTTTGTTTCGAAAACCATTAGCAAAACATTTAATTGCTAACTTTTTATTAATCGGTTTTAAATGTTTGAATTGTTTTGGCAGCCATTAGCTGGAAAAATAGTTAAATCAACAAAAACTTTTTCAACTTATTGACCATACTTTTCTAATGATAAAAAATTTTGTTTGTTCTGTTTGTAAGACAAAACTTTATTTTTTTTAAGTAATAAATGTTTCTTCATATCTGTTAAGAGAATTTGGCAATTATCGTATGACTGACTTAATCTTACTTTTGCATTTACCAATAACCTTGTTTTTAATACGAATCTAATCAATAAGTTTTGTCCATCATTATCTAGAACGTTGCTATAAAAAGCTATACAACCAATTAGTTGTTGAATCACCTTTTCTGAAGAAACTATGACTAGTGAAACTAGTCATAGCGGGTAGGTAAGAGAGATACTGCAGTGTTTAAGCAAAACCTCTTCATTTTTAACTAAAGTTAAATTCCCGCTAAATCATAATTAGATTTACAAATTATATATTTTTTTTTCATTGTAGGTCACATTAAACATTATAAAACCGCACATACTTTTTTTTCATTTATCCAAAATTTCGTAGGAAGCGTGTAATATTATGACCTAGAAATTGTCTTTTAACCCTTAAACATATTATTATTTAACAAGAAAAAAAATACGTCCTGTACACTTATTCACGTTTCACATTTTTGTACGTACCGCTTGTCCTGGGTTGTTGGCCGCCTCTCATCATTGTGTCCCGGATCCACCTCACGGTAATACCGCCCGGTGTCACCTTTAGCTTAAACAAAGAGTCACAGCGTGGCTCTCTTACTGAGTCTGTTAAACATCGTCTGGAACGTAGCATGTTAAATATAAAAAGGTTTCACAAGATACAACATACAAAAATAAGATCTAAGACGAAAGCATTAGATGCACTAAGCTACGCAAAGAAATTGAACTGGAAATGGGCGGTAAATGTAGCTCGTCTTACAGATCGCAGGTGGACAAAAGCAGTAACCACATGGAGTGGCCCGCCATGTATACGCTACAGAGGCAGACCCTATACTCGATGGGATGATGACATGAAAAGAATTGCAGGTCCGCAATGGATCAAAATAGCACGTGACAGAGAGAGATGGCAAGCCTTGGAGGAGGCCTTCACCGGAGATGGTTCCTGATAAACATACAATATTTGCAAATACATACAGGAATATTAGTTTAAAAAAAAACTTAGGTTATAAAGAATAGAGAATAAATTGAAATTAAAGAGTCAAGTGAAATGTTTCAGGAAATAAATAAATGCTAAATAAATATGTTTTCTCTAAAAGCAAAAACCTAGCATCGCTAAGATTGTCAAAGTATGAGGACGCATTTTCAAGCATTTTTGTCAGCAGCAGAGTCAGGTTTTAGTCGGTAAGAGTCCAATGTAACACACAATGCATTCCCTATGTATCTATGAAGTTTTCGAAACGTACAAAAGGGTAATTGTAAAATTTACTGTTCTCATTCTAATATCAAACTGGATACTACAACTATCGCTCTTGAAGTTTAATGATGACGACATCGGTCTGTTCACAAAACCATAAAAAATATTCATGAAACTTAAAAATTGCAAAAAAAAAACCAACGGTTGGTCTGGGCTCCTTTGCACAATAGACCAACTGCCTTCTTGCCAGGCAGCTCGTAAAAGGCGAGCTCAGGTTTATCTGACTACGTGGTAGAGTTTCGCAGCAACTCGCCCGGATTCGTAACCCCATCTTGCCTATTCCTGCCGCCATAACGTCAGTGCTTTGACGTGTTTCGGTTCAGAGGGTAAAGTAAATACAAATATAAAATAAATAATATAATAAATATAAAACATTTTTTTGTATGAACATTACAAAATTGTATACAAATTTAAATAATTACTTTTAAAAATATCAAAACATTTGCACACCACAATTGTTGAAAGCTTAAATAATTTTGTAATAACTTCAACACGCATATTTCACATATAAATATGTTATCTTTTCTTTTCTTTTTCTTTCTTTCCAATTATTTAAAAAAAATACGGTGTCATTGAAAATTTCAATAAAACTTTTAACATAATACAATGAAACTACTTTTGAATAATTCACTTTTAATAAAAAATGTATTAAGATCGGTATTCCTAAAGAGTAAAGCAAAACAACATCATTAAATGTAAACGATTTTTATTGAAAATATCCCTCTTTGCGTTGATCTAAAATTATTAAATTATTTTTGTTTTCAACATTCCATTTGTGTTTTGCATTATTAGCTGCCTGAATTTCATTCACTTGTTAGATATAGAAAGCTAAAATTGAGAATTTGCACTATGATAAGTTGCTCTAAAAACGAAGCGGCAAAATGGTGCTTAAACTGAAATGTTTATAATTGTTATAAAAATGTTTGATTTTTTCGTCCGATACCTATGCTATTTTTTATTGTTGTCTTTTTATTGTTTTTCCAACTTGTGATTGAAATTTAATTTTTATGAGTCAGGTTTTTTTTAATTCGGATAAAGTTCCTGATTTTAAAAAATATACTTCGACTACACATACAAGACCATCTGACTTTTTGTGCCAGGTAGCTCATAAAAGGCTAGCACAGGCTTACCGTCACTAATCGTGACATCTGACTACGTGGTAGCGACTCGCCTGGACTGGTACCACCGCCTTACTTATTCCTGCCGCCATAATATGAGCGCTTGCCGTTGACGTGTTCCGGTTCGGAGGATAATGTAGATAACCGGTAAACTAACTTTTACTCGAGGGTTAGTCCTGGTCTAAGGTTGGCAACGCACCAATACCACCATTACCATCAAGAAATCCGTGTACTTGTTTACCTTCCTATATCATAAAAAAATTGCGTTGTTATCCAAGATTGGGATAAGGAGCCATAACTTAGTTCAACAGCGTCACCCCCCAAGGGTCCGAGCCTTGTCGTGGCGGGGAGGCTGAGTAACTTGGATCGAGCCGCTCGAGGCCCCGGTGAAACCAATACGGACCAGGGAGAGCACTCCTCAGTACTCCCCTCTGTCCAAGAGGGGAGACGAGAAGCGCACACAGGGTGGTGGCCATTTGGCCCGTGGAGGAGGGGGGCGGGCTCTACATCTAACCCGCCCGGTCAAGATGGGGTTGTGGCAGGTACGGGGATGCCTGTCGCCACTGGAACCCCCGAAGTGATGCACGCTGTGTCTCCGTACACCACTTCAGACGCTATGCGGCCCCTGTCGAGTGGGGCCGCCAGAAGGGGGTTATTGGATCCAGCGCCGCCGGGACAGTAGAAGCGATAGCGTGCCCACAGTCCCGGTACCTGGCAAAAGGGAGGACACCGTGTGGTTTAAGGGAATAGGAGTCTCACATAACCTGCAACTTACCCCGAAAGTGGCGGGTATCCATGATGGATTTCCACACGTTAAAAAATAAATTTAACAGCCTCAGTACCCTTCAAAAACGAAACATGACAGACGTGAGGATTGTTGTATATAATGCTGTTTCCCGCGGCTGCGCCTACGGAAAATTTAAATGTAAGCTGTCGTATCTTTCAAGTCAGACTGAATCACACCAAGTCCCTTTCAAAGTAGGCAGAGAGTATGGATTATCAAATCCTGGCAGCCCCGCCTTAAATCTTCTAAAGCATTATTTCCTGTGTTGACAGTCCACATTCAGATCGACGTTTATTTTTAATATTTTAAATTGAAAAAATTAAACAAACACTCTCTTGTATTCATTTAATACTAAACAAGACCTAAATTTATTTAATATTTTCCATCGTTGGCGCTTAGTTAAAACTTAGTAAAACTTTTAAATATGAAGAACAATGACATCGGCTACCCTGTTTCGAAATAGTACAAGGTTAATGCTAATAAACAAAATTTTAGCTTTGTTATTATTAGATAATTTATTTTTTGTGGCTTAGATTCATCTACATTCTGATACATTAAACGTTCATTTTTTTAAATTTATTTTAAAATAATTAAACAGTACTAAATGCAAAACAATGCAAACAGATTATAATTGATCGACCAAACAACTATCACATCTTGACATTGGCTGCAACAGACATGCTCGAATATCTTCGATATAGTAAAATTAAACAAGATTAAATTGTAACAAAGATATATTTTATTACAGTCATAAGACTATCAATATCGTTATCAGCCCGATAACTCTGATCTAATCCTAGCTGTTATGACGTTTTTTACAATGTGCTATAGCTGAGGTCAACTGTTAGTTATACGCGTGTAAAAAGATACGTTAATAGTCGCTTGGGGTTTCCCGAAACTTCATTTTTTAGTCCTCTGTAGACTAGCGTTTCAGGTGTTGGACTTGACTGCATGAGGTCCCGGGTTCTCTTACACTGGGCCTCGGGATTTAAGTTTTAAAAAAGAATTTTATTTGAACACTTCTATATTAACTTTAAATACAAAATACAATTATTTAAAATACAAGAACTGGTAGAACTGGTAAGGATATAGTACATGAGTTGTCTGGTAGGATTCTGAACGGAGACTGACTGGGTATCGCTATGGGAATGTAAGGAGGGTCAAAAGTGCTGGTGAAGCACTTTTGGGGATTTTGTTGGCGGAGCACTGAAGTAAGCCTTTTAGCCTACAGTTCAGGGTTAAAACAGCCCCCCCGGTCAAGAGTAAACTTCAGGGTTGAAGTGAAGTAAACTTCAGGGTTGAAATACAGTGAAGTTGATTCTGTTGGTATAAAAGTATATTTATTCAGCGTTTGGCTTAACCGATTTTGATGCGATTTAGCAAGGGAATAGTAAAACTTATGGAAATAGTAAAAGTACATTGAAATGGTAAAATGCAAAAATTGAAATAATAAAAGTGTAAATTATTATAAGTTTTAAAATAAAAAAATGGATTATTTTAATACGGGTGAAACCGCGGGCAATGCCTATTATAATTATAGGGTTATACCTTTGTTCGTATTTTAGGAGCCGAGGTTTCAATATCAACGTCGATTTGTTTGTTTATATTAATATCAGAGAGTTGGTTTGTTTCACTTGGGTCTTTATTATTAATTCTCTTAAGAACTTTTAAGAGTTTAGAATTTCCTTTGGATTTATATAACTTGGTACACAATTTAAAAATAATAACACATATTATTATTAGAACAAAAATAATAGATAATACATTAATGTGCCCCGTATTTTATTACATGAGGTTGATTAATAATTTTATTTAATTCTTTTAATAAAGGTTGATCAAAATATTCTGGTTCAAATTTATATTTTCTAAATCAATATTTTGAATATTCATATGGGGTACAAACAAAAAAAAGTAAAAAACAACAATAAACAACACTTTCCTTAAATTTATCGAAATTGCAACAAGAATCATCTATTAGGTTAAAATTAGAATAACTTATTGTGGGTAAGTTTATGTTAAATACATTATCATCAGTATAGAGTTTCGTACTTCTACAGTAAGCTACAGTTCTTCTCTATTAATTCGGAGTTGATACTATCTATAAAGAGTTTAGTAGATTTGGAATGAACAAAGATCCAGCGGTTGTTTATTAGAGGTTTCCATATGTGTAATTGTCCATGTAAGAACTCAGTTTTGCATTGGTCTGGTACGGTTGTTAAAACCTTTGATAATATTTCGCTTTCGCATGATGGATGCGAGCTCAGTGGGTAAATATTCATTATGTTACAGATGTACTCATAGACGTTGGCATTTTTACACTTTTCCAAGGAATCCAGGTTTGTATAATGCGTTTTGTCCTTTGTTGTAGCGGTGTATTTCTTGGCAGGTATAATTACGCTAAATGAGTCTGGTCTTTTTACGTGGTGTGGTACAGGTAAGGGTATGTTATGATAAAGGTAGAACTCCTGTGACGTTACAACTGGTATTTTAAGACAAACACAATTTTATGATTTAAGTAATAACATACTAATGTTGATATGTTTAAAATAGAATGAATTGGTTTAATATCTAAATTTAAAGCTAATCGTAAAGTATCAGGTATATGTTGGTAGTTATTGGCAAGCTCTTGGTATAATTGATAAGGTGTTAAAATAGAAGGATGTAGAATATTAGAGTTGCAAAATAAAATGGTATTTATTATATCTTCCAGTTGGAAAGATACACTAAGTTTAAAAGTTTCTAAACTGTTCAGAATTGAATTTCTTTCAAAAGATATTGTTAGATTATTAGATATAATCGTCAGATTTTTGAACCTTAGAGTGAGCTCGTCGATAGCTTCAATTAAACTATTTTCATTAAGTTTTAACTTATGAACAGTATCATTGAACACTGAAGTAGTAGATGTAGTATATATTTTCTTTAATTAATGAAGCTAGTTTTTGATTATTATTTTGTACAGTATTAACAGCATTGTCATATTTATAGGCATCATTCTCGTCTAAAACTCCAAAGATATGTTTAAATACAGTTCCGACTCCTCCAAACCATGCACGTTTTACTCGGTTATCTATGAGATGAGCAATAGAAGAGAATTGATTATTAATATCGCGATAACGAGCTGTAAGTGGTTCCAATAAGTTGTGGCATTCTGAGTTATTAGTTTGCCTACACATGAATCTAATAGTTCCTAGTATCGAATTTATGTTTTCGATATGGGTAGGAATATGTGATATATCAATAGGTGTCAATACATTTAGGTGACCATTGATGATTTTTAATTTACCCATGTAATCAAAGTAAATGCCCGAGCTTGAAGTTATACTTTTCACGATATCTTGGGCTGCCATTGCAAAGAGCGAGACTGAAATAAGAAAATTAACTAATAATGATCATGTATATGTGATGTACTAAATTAATTGTACAACTGTAAATAAGGATGTAGAAGTAAAATTAATAGTAAAATCATGTAAAATATAGTATTTTAAATGACGTAAAGGTTTAGCATATAAAATAATGTAAAAGTATAACATGTAAAATAATGTAAAAATAGCATAGCTTAGGAGTAGGAATCTCTTTGCCGACTACGTCCGGGATCGCGAGTTCCTGGTGGAAGGACGCGACGGCATCGAAAGCCATCGCGTCACCTGCGGGGTCCAAGAGGGGTCCGTTCTGGGCCCGCTCCTGTGGGACATCGGTTACGACTGGGTCCTCCGCGGCGCGCTGTCCAACAACTTCCGGGTAGCGTGATACGCGGACGTCACACTGGTCGTAGCTAGGAGGAGGGACCTGGGTGAGACGTTGCGGATGGCGGAGGTGGGGACAACCATCGTCGTCGGCCGCATACGCTCCCTGGGTCTGGAGGTGAACCTCCCCAAGACCGAGGCCCTATTGTTCCATGGGCCTTGGGGGGACCATCTCCAGGTACGCGGATGGTACTTGACGAAGTCCAGGTCCGGGTTGGGACCCAGATGAAGTACCTGGGTCTCATCCTGGACGGGAGGTGGACTTTCGGGGCACATTTTATCCGGCTCGCTCTGAGAGACCTGGGAGCTGCCGCTGCTTTGGGGAGGCTGCTGCCCAACGTGGGAGACCCTTTCGCCAACTGCCGACGGCTGTACTCCGGCGTCGTACGGAGTATGACCCTATATAGGGCACCTGTCTAGGCGGACGCCCTCGGTGGCGCCAACAAGACCCTGCTGCGACGTCCGCAGCAGGTCATCGCGACCAGGGCAATACGTGGACACCGGACGGTGTCCTGGACGGCGGCATGCGTCCTCGCGGGAGACCCGCCCTGGGAGCTCCAAGCGCGTGCTCTTGCCGATACATACCTTGCGGTATCGTCAGCGAAGGCGCGCGGGGAGCCCCTGGCGTGGGAGGACGTGAGGCGCATGCAGAGGCAGGCGTGAGAGACCACGTTGGAACGGTGAAAGGAGGACCTTGCCCCACCTGTCCCTGGGCAGGCGACAGTGGAGGCAATCCGACCGGTCCTCAGAGGGTGGTTGCAGCGGCGGTTAGGGTCGCTGACGTTCCGACTTGTGCAGGTGCTTTCCGGGCACGGATGCTTCGGGAAGTGTCTGCACAAGATTGCGAGATGGGAGGCGGCCCCCGCCTGCCACGAGTGTGGGGCGCCAGAAGATACGGCGTCCCACACGCTGAGGGAGTGCGTCGCGTTCGAGTCACAGCGGCTTACTCTCTCAGCGGTCGTAGGAGAGGACCTCTCGGTGCCGAGCGTCGTCAACGCCATGCTTGGTAGTGACAGGTCCTGGCAGGCGGTGGTCTCCTTTTGCGAGGAAGTTATGACGCAAAAGGAGACCGCGGAGCGGGCCCGGGAAGAGGATCCCAACTCAGGCCCGCTCCGGCGAAGGCGGACCGGGGGCGCAAGAAGGCGGTTCCTCCGCCTTCAAAGTGCTTCCGACGCGGGGCTCCCGGGGGGAGTCGGGGGACTTCCTCTGGCCAGCACGGCCTCGCACGCCTGGGGGGTGACTCCAGTGGCCGGAGTCACTCCTCTTTCAGCACGGGAGGAGGCCCTGTGAGGACCAGGCCGTAGCCGCGAAGCGAGATGGTGAATGCCAACGCGACCCCATCTCGCTCCTAGCCGGGAGGCAGGAAGGTGATCGTGTGGTTTTTAGTCGGTTCGAGTCCGACATAACCCGCTGCTCTCTCCCGAGAGCGGTGGGCGTCCGGTAGGATTTTCCACACGTTAAAAAAAAACAAAAAAAAAGGAGCTCTCTCTTTGAGCTAGTTTCACCACATCAAAATGGTGAATTACATGACGTCGCGACGTCATGTAATTACCTATTAAAATAAAAATGCTAATTATTTTTGACCGGTTTCGAAGTCAAAATGCTCGTTAGTGCGTCGGTTAATTAGTAAGGGAGTTTCTTCCGTTTATCTTTACTACCTTGTACGGGCCCTTCCAAATTGGGGATAGAGCTTTGCGAAGTCGTAAGTGATTTTTGAGGTAGACAAGATCACCAACTTTGTAAGTTACGGGTCTTGTATGAGAGTCATAGTAAGTCTTGGAAATCTCTTTTGATCTAGTAATATGTTGTATGGCCTTGTCGCGAGACTATCGTAATCGATGCTGTAGTATTTTGATATAATCAGAGTAGGTAGTATTAGGTGAGTCGTATACGGAGTTGAGAATAAATGGTTCTTGACCAAAAACGAGTTCGTGAGGAGTGAAGTTAGTTGTCGAATGAATTGTGGTATTAAAGGCTAACATAGCCGTGTAAACGTACCGAGGTCAGTTATCCTGATTTGCATTCACGTAGGTCTTTAAATATTCCTTCGGAGTAGAATGAAAGCGCTCCAGCGCACCCTGAGCTTAAGGATGGTACGGAGAGGACCAGAGTTGTTTAATCTTAAGGAAAGAACAGGTTTCTTTGAACATTTTTCTGCGGTGAAATTTGTACTTTGGTCAGTGGGTATAGTTTTTGGTATTCCGAAAAAGGAGATGAAATGAAGAAGACAGTCTGCGGTTTCTTCGGCTGGGGTATTTCGAATAGGATATGCTGTAGAATACTTAGTTAGGTCGTCTTGTAATACAAGTATGAATTTTGTTTTCGCGGTGCCAGATTCAGGAAGTGGACCTACAATATCTAATGAGAGGCGTTCAAAAAGTGCAGTAACAGTGCTGGTTATTTGCATTGGTGCATTATTTATCTGACGCAATGTTTTGTTTGTTTGGCAAAAGGGGCACCTTTTTATATAGGCTTCAATATCACTGCGCATGTTTTTCCAGTAAAATTGTTCCTTGATTTTGGAATACATTCTAGAAGAATCAGTGTGACCAGCAGCAGGTATATCATGGTTATCATAGAGGATCTTTTTTATTTCAGATTGAGTCGGATAAATAATGTTATTATAATATATGTTGACTACTATATTTGTGTCGTGAAATAGAAATGATAAACTTTCAAAAGGATTTTTAAAATCTGAGATTCCTATTTCTTTACAGTTAATTGATACTAAATAGTTTCTTATATTTTTCAGGGTCTGAAACACTTCTAAATATGAGCTCAGGTCGAAGTGATGAACTTTGGTATATATTAAATAAACACTCATATTATTGAATTGACTTTGTTCATATGAGTATAATTGTTTTTCGCTGTAGAGTATGTCTTTCGGATTCTCAAGATTGCTTGTTACATCTTGGACGTAAGGATTAGACTCATCTAAGTCCAATGAAGTTGGTATCACAATTGTATCACAACGACACTTCAATAAAGATTGATTATGTTCTAAAATTTGAGTGTTAAAAATGTTGTCTTTTTTCGAAAACTCCTTCAAGAAAGTTGAGTAGTTCGCGGGTGTCGTAGAGTTGGGATTTTGTATTTCAGGATTTAGAGAATTCGTTGTTTCAGGATTTGAAAGATTTGGTGTTTTAGGATTTGGAAGATTCAGTGTTTCAGGATTTGAAAGATTTGGTGTTTTAGGATTTGGAAGATTCAGTGTTTCAGGATTTGGAAGATTCAGTGGTTCAGAATTCGGTGTATTTATTGTTCCATGATTTGGAACATTCAGTGTTTCGGGATTCGGAGTATTTGTCGTTTCAGGATTAAGAACATATGGTGTTTCAGGATTCGGAGTATTTATCGTTTCAGGATTTAGAAGATTCGGTGTTTCAGGATTCGGGGAATTTGTCGATTCAGGATTTGGTAGATTTAGGTCGTCGAGAGTTATAAGGTCGGAAGATAGTTGAGTTTCAAAATTTTCTACGATAGGATTGGGAGAGAGATCTGCTAAAGGATCTAAAGGCTTTATTTCATCTTCGTGAAACGATGCTTGTGAGATAAGTAATTTCATAAGATCTTTGTCATGATCGTATTGGTTTTCAGACTATTTGGACTTTTGGACGAACTATTTGGGGTTGGTATGACTGGATTGACAGGAAATCGGGACAGTGCATCAGCGACAAAGTTTAACTTGCCTTTGCGATATATAATTTCATATTCGAATTGTTCCAGTTTTAAGCGCCATCTTTGTAGTTTGCTAGTCGGATCTTTATGATTAAATAAACATCGGAGAGGCCGATGGTCGGTAACAATTTGAAATTTTCTACCATACAAGTAGGGATGGATTGTTTTACAACCAAACAGAATTGCTAGTAACTCTTTTTCTGTGATGCTATAGTTGCACTCACTTTTGTTTAATGTGCGGGATCCGAATGCGATTGGTTTGTCTTGGCCAATCGGACCCTGGGATAAGACAGCACCGATTGCGTGATTTGAGGCGTCACAGGTTAAAGGGTTTTGAAAAGTCGGGAAAGCAGAGGCCGGTTGGCGATAGGCTTGCCAC
>NJDC01001286.1:23161-35521 GCA_002245475.1 Calephelis virginiensis
GCACTTACCTATGTCTTATATTAAATATAGTTCTGCGTTTAGTTATATTACATTTAGTGTGTATTGCGAATTTCATAATGGATGAAATATCGAACAAAGAGTTTGTATTTAATTTTGCATCGCCAAAAGAATTTCGTGTTCGGAGTGAATGAACATTTTACAGAATGCTTATCTACTTTGTTAAAAACTACCCACTCCATATAAGCGTTCAAAAGTGGTCGAGATGTGATGGAACATTTTTCTCACTCTGGTAGGCCATCAACGTCTTTCTTTCTTTAGGTTTTGGCCTTCATAGGTATTCTGCCATTAGTCAAGTAGAAATTTGCATCAAATTTTATATCAATTTTAATCCATTATAATTAGTCATCAGTCTGCAGTCATAAGTCGTCAGTAAGTCATGTCAGGCGGTAACGAGGAAATACACGATAAGCTAATTTCAAAATCGACTAATTTCACTCAATATCAACACGAAGTTCAATAATTATGAAAAAACTTTGACCATCTTTTCTCTCGATTGCGCCAAAACTCCCGGCTATCAACGTCTGCAACTGAAATTAACATCGCAGAAGTGAAAACGTAATGTCGTTTATCCTTAACGGTGAGGATCGTGACCTAGTTGAATCGCTTACTCCTGGACTACTTTTCGCCACTTTGTTCTATTTTCGCCGACAAGGATGGTGTCGCAGACTTTGGTTTTCAGTGTAGAGCTGATTTGATCTGGCCAGCGTATTGGGCTTCTCCTTCTGGGTCTTTTTCCATCAACTTTACAAATTAGCAGTACTTTTTCAAAGTTACCACCTCTTTTTCTGGTAATCTGACCAAAATACCCTAAACAGCTTCTCATACATAACGTGGGAAAGCCTCATCGATATTTTAAGTTCAGACAAAAAGTATGCATTGGTCCGGTGTTCTGTCCAAAGGACTCCTAAAATTTTCTGCAAAAAAGACCATCATAATGGTATCTTCACCCCATATCCCCGAAGAGGTAGGCAGAAGCACAGCAATAGACCGAAGACACTAAATCCCACAATGTGATAGGTGGCAAGCATATCGCCAACCGGGCACATATATACCGGGCAATACCGAGCAACATTTTTTTATTAGAGTATTGGGAAAATTACATTTTCTTTTTGTTGCCCGACCCGGAATTTGAGCCCTGGACATTATGATGTCAAATCCATCCTGGAGCGGTGGACCACACCACATACATTAAAGGTAATGTAACCATTTCTCAGTTAATATATCCATGTTATAAAGACTTGGCTAAGTTAATAGAAATTAATAGCGAACTTACTATTTGTCTTTTTAGTTAATTTGATAATATACGTCAATTTCCTAAATTACATTTTTTATCATTAAAGATATTTACATCCAGACAATGAAATTCACTATCAGTAGCAGCAGTTGTATGCAAGGCTTGGAACCGGTACGAAAAGTACGGGTTCTGTACCTGTATTTCGCGGTTCTTGCTATTTCGATACCTAGATGCCGGTTCCAAAGTAGGTACCGGTACTTCGTATACCGGTACCGACCCGATACCGGTATCTTACAAGTATCGGTACTTATACCGATTAAAACCGGTATCTTAATAAGGTACTGGGTAAATACAAGTGCCACGTTGCCAAATTTCCTTTTTAGGTCAGTACTATTTTAATCTCTCATGAAGAAAAAGAGAAATCTTCGATTAAAAAAATGATACGTAATATAATTTCTTGTACCAGTATTATTGAACCAGTACTGGTATAAAAACCCTTAAACCAATAGAACCGGTACTAAGTCTGGTACCGGTACAAACAGTACAGATAACGCCTTGGTATCGGTATTACTTCAAGGTCATTACTACCGATTCCTAAAAATACCGGAACTTCAAGCCCTGGTTGTATGTAATTTTTTTTAACTATACGATATGTTGTTTTTATGTAGTTTATCATAATATGTGTACCTATCGAAGATTAACTGAGTTATTTTTTTAACATATAATTGTACAAGAGAGTCTCACATTTTCTTAGACACTTTCTTTAGATATCCTCTCTCCTCCCACAAAGTAATGTGATTGCTATGTGTTGTGTATACACTGCTTCATTCACTTTTGCGATGCTAACTTCCGTTGCAGGCTTTAATGGCCTACCAGAGCGAGACACATCTTCCATCACATTTCGACCACTTGTTAACGCTTTGTACCAATCATAAGCACGAGTTATTGATAAAATCAACGCACTGCAGTAGGTTACATAACATACTGAGGTTACATAATTTTATTAGGAACTAGCAGCCCGTCCCGGCTTTCGGTTGGACAATCTAATTCCTCAAAGAAATAACGTAGCTTATATTCATCAGCATTAATGTCTGCTTCTATTAGTATTTTTTTAAATCTGTCCAGTAGTTTTGCCATTTATTGATAGGTTTGAAGTCGGTGACAAGCCTTAAACTAATAATTAAATTATAAATAGGTATTAAATTGACTTGACACCGACTTCAAATCTGTTAGTAAATTGCACATATAAATAATATATAATACGAGTATAATATAATTAATATTACATTTTTATTATGTTTTTAGTTTTGAAGTCGGTTTTTTAAATAAATTATTTTTCTTTATTACTTGCAAGTTTATTGTGAAGTGAAACTGAGCCTAACTTGATTGTATAAGGTGCATTTGTTTCATTTAAGTTTAGAAAAAAAATCGTTTAATCATTCAATTGTGCAAAGTCAGTAATTTTAAAAATATCCAAATTAATGTAATTTATATGTAAGATAAAAATAGAGTTCAAAATGTTGTTATGTTGGCCTTTTTAAAATTTAAATATTTATTTGTAACTTAAAAATGACTAGTTTATAATAAAAATATCTTTATTGGCATAATATACAACACAGAAAATGTTCATCTTAGCGGGAGCACTTCCGTGACCCATATAAACACGAATCAGACTTAATTTAACTTAGTTTTTTCATTCTCGATTGGTTCCACTTAAACAATGCTCTTGACATTAATCTCAAAATTTTCAAACACAACATAATACCAAATATCATAAAAACAGTAGACAAAACTGCAATAGCGATTACAAGTAGTATCACTTCAATCTCGATGAACTGCATCCATGGCATGTTAGCTGCTGGTGCTCTTAGATGTTTTGCACCTTTGTGCCTGATGACGTATTCTATCCACCACATAGCTCGTGCTAACGGAGGCTCAGGCTGGTCGATTATTAGACTTCTTAACTTAGCCACATTTTGACGATAGCTAAAAGAATAAAGCAATATAGGACCTCTTTTTTCTAAATTAGGTGCGCAAATCTGTAACATCTATGGCCAGGCCTCGGTTTCCTCTTACCGTTAAGAGAGGCGTGTGCTTGTTCACTGACCTCTCACATAAAAAATAGGTTGATGTTGTAGTCTGTATCACAATCTAAAAGAACTATAATACTAAGTTTAACCTTGTAGTACTTAAATTTATGTATATTAATAAGAAGGCAAAGGCTTATAGGCAGAATAAAAATCAAGTCTACCAGAGGTAACAACTGCATATAATTATTTTTTATTCGTGAAAACTCATTTTTTAATTGAAATGCGTAATATTAGTTTAAGAAGTTGTATTAATTTTACGATACGCAATATAAACCAAACAATGTGAATACGGTGGAGTAGGAAATTGACTTTATGCGTGACGTTGCTACTCACACACAGTCACACGGCAAAGTGCGATTGCAATGCAATTCGATTTGTATATATAGATTGCTAGTTTTTAGATTTTTTTTTAATTTTGTTGTTGAACTTCTTAATTGTTTACGTTATGTGTTAAAAGTTATTTAAAGTTAAGAAAACAGGAATGTCATACAAGAAAACCTTCTGACCTAAATTAACTATCATAGTATGAGTCCATGGTTTTGACTGGGAACTTACAATTAAAATCCTGTATTAATAAATTCACACACATATTATAAATAATAACACATAAAAAAATATAAGAAAAATTTGTAATACTGTGTACCCGACATTGTAATGAATTAAATAGTTTTATAAAGTGGCAGAAAGTACTTTCTAGTTTCTACAAAACAATTTAAATTACTTACCCAATTTGGTACTGTAAATTTATATCTAAAATCAAATACTAACCTTTCACTATTCAGAACAGTGTCTACTAAATTCTTGAAAACATTTTCGTTAAAGTCCTTCACCAACATTTTTTCTCCAATCCCATGACGAACATATTTATCGGCGTTAAATGTTTGATCACCCATCAATGGAATAGCTATAAGTGGAACTCCTGCAGTTATAGCTTCATCAGTAGACTGGAGTCCACCTTGTGTTATAAAAAGCTTGATATTTTTATGTCCTGCAAAATAAGAATACTTTTTTTTAAATTTATTTCATAGTCTACGTTTGTTGTAAAGTGAACAAATAATAACTGTTTTTAAGTAAAAAACCATAGATACTTTGTATTACGCAAAAGTGCAAGAACTGTTTGAAAAGTGTACAAAGTTCTTGAAGAAGAAGAAAGAAAGAAGAAAGAAAAAATATTTATTTGCGGAATATGAATGTTATAAAGATGTTACAAATTATTTAGGTGTTTTTACATATTCTACCAACTAGTGGTGTGCAAATATTTTAATAGTTATTAATCAAATTCGTTAGTTTAGTTATTTACTTACTATTTACACACTGTTCATTGTATTGATTACATGATTATTTATTAGTAAAAACAATTTTTAGAATATAAATTAATTTATCCCTATCTACCGTAAACTACCACCGTTTCCAAAGCTAGCCAGATAGGAGAAGTAACGGCAAAACAAACTCCTACGCACCCAACATTCTCCAATTAATCATATTAGAAATTCTTTATTATTTATTCTTATCTGCAAGAAAATCTTTGACACTATAATATTTTTTCTCTAAAAGTAAATTGAAAACCTTTATTCGAATCTATATAATTGAAGTGATTTAAGATTATCAGGAATTTGGTTGTATATACGAATGGACATGCAATGAACATTATTTTTGTAAATGTTGTTTTTTTTTGGTTAGGCACATGTAGTTTTTCATTATTTCTAAAATGAGACAAACCTAGGACTTCAGCATTTGTATGAAACAAATGATGATGTTTTTTTACAAATACACATACAGCTAATACAATACAATATATACAAGGTAAAGGTAATATTTTAAGTGACTTAAAAAGTGGCTTGCATGAATGTAACTGATGGACGCTATATATCGCTCGTATACACTTTTTCTGAACTTTAACGAGTCTAGTAGTTAATTCTACAGAATTACCCCAAATATGAATACAATGCAATGTTGCTAAGAACCATCTCGATCGCGAGAGCTTTCAAACGATATAATCCCTATCAAAATCAATCCATGCTATTAAAACTTATGATGCTATCGATAGATATGTACACGATACGTCAAATTATTAAACTTTCTTTTTTCTCCATTTAGTGGTAAAAATATAAATGATTTAAATTTTTATTACTAACTCAAAAGATCCGACTGAGGAAACCATTTTGATATCTTGATATTTGTTGAATTCAACGGCAACTGATCTTGATCCCACTTCCACAATATATCATATGGTAATCTTGATAAGACTCGAATAATACCCTCTACTACTTGTGTAGGAATCAGAGAGGATAGCACATTGGTTCCAAAGCTGACGTATATAACACCATGTTTTGACGAATCCAGAAATGATAACAAATCCTTAAAATTTTAAAATCTATACAGCATACACTAACTGAAAAATTTTATTAATACAACAATTTGTGCATATTTTCTATATCACTGAAGTAGTCTATTTTAACCATTTTAATGTAGAATAGGCCGTCTGATTTCCTCAAAGCAGCTCGTAAGGAGCAAGGAACGGTCAAATGGCTCATAATAAACAAAACCACTGGTGGTAGAGTGACGTGGTTCAGCTTTTCCAGTTAGGGATTGACATCCTTACCTATTTCCGCCACCAAGATGAAAGTGTCATGTTTAGTCCGGGGGGTAGCCAGTAGACTTGCGCAATTGGTCTTAAGACAGTGACTTGTGACAGCACTGACGACAGCACCTGCAAGATCTATGGCGTCCCTGGTAAACGGATGTCTTACCATCTTTTTCAATATCTTAACACATACAAAACTAATGCATTTGGTTTACTATTAGGTGACCTGGTACTAGTAGTAAGGTAGTTTTTATTCTTATCAGTTTATTTTTTAATAGAAGAGTAAAATAACTCCTACTAGCAGCTACTTATTATCAATATCATTAATATTAGTATGTTATTAAAATAACAAATTAAACGGAACTATAATTTTCAATAAAAATGAATTACAGTATATCGAAAATATTACTTAAAATCCCAACTTCTGTACAACTTATTTACTAAAGTTACATAAATTGAAAATGTATTGTTTTAAACCCAAAAAGTAAATTGCAATTCACCGCGGTATGATTAATTGGCAAATATCTCATTTAAGCTAATAGTTGAACGTTAAATTTGTTTTTAATCATTTTATTTAAAAACCCCTCTGATCCTGTAACAGAAGTATGAACACTTACATGGGATTAAAATAAAAGGTTTTAATTGTAAATAAATCTCAAATCCTTTTTTATTAGTTATATTATCGGTATTAATTTGTAAACTTAAGATTGTGGTAATGAAAGATTTTCCTAAAATTCAGAATGGCATTCAATTAGCCCATTTTTATTTTAGCACTTGCCCTGTGCTTGGGCTAATTTTCCTGTGTTGGGCAAAATTTTTTCTTTCTTTACAATTTATCGAAAATTGACCCAAGCACAGGGCAAGTGCTAAAATAAAAATACGTTGCGAAAACGAAAGTTATGGGCATAACATTAAATATGAATTTCATCTGTAATGATGAACTCATTTGGTGGGTACTCAAAACTTTGTATCTATAGGATGAGTTAACGGGTAAGAAAGGAATGAGAGATTTTGCCACGTGACTTCAATCCTCAGTAGCTCAAATGGTTAGAGCATTGGTCGGCTTGAGGTTTTAACCTGTAACCTATCTTAGGTTACAGGTTAAAACCCGATCTAGGGTGAAATTTTTGTGTCTATAAAATTTATGGAAAAAATGGAGTACCGTGGCATGTATTCATTATAACTAAAACACTTTCTACTAGATACGATGATTTGTATAAAGTTTTGTTGAAGTTATTAATTAATAAAAGGCCGTAGGCTAGCAAATACACCTCACTCCACAAAAAGCGGTGCATCTTTTTCTATTCTCTTTTATGTGATAAACAGCGATGTTGCGGTTTTTTACGGCAAAAGGCAGCAAATGAATTGCGCGATTGCTCCTAATATTAAGAAATAAGCATGGGTTTTATACAGCATATTTTAGATGTCATAGATGTATTGCGATCCTATTTCCAGGATTCTCCTAATCTATTGACTATCCTACCCTAGGGACCGGATAATGACAGTTGTTAAGGCGACAATAATATGTAATAAATAACAAGTTGAAGCACAGTACTCTGCCGAGGTTGGTATGTTAGTAAAGTTGTTAGTAATCCATGTAAACTATGCTCGCCTTTCACGAGTTACCATACATAGAGGCAGATACATACTTGCATATCTTCAGAAGAATATCTTCAAGTAGGCAGAAAGTATCTAGTGTCAAATCTTACGGTTACGCTGGTTTCGGAGACTCTCAACACTACGCTTTAGATAATACTCGAGCGATTTGGTTAAAACAAAAGCAGCTGGTATATTTTACTCAGGGGACCTGTGGGGGTTTTCAGTATCTTTTTAGAGATGATAACTGGGTAAAGTGTGCATCGAACAGCTGTCAAATGACGTGTTTTATATTTTATATATATCTAAACAGAAATACAATAGAGATAGCAATGCTTTGAATAGCGCCACTGGGCTAACACGGAGAAGTACGTTACAACTTGATTGAGGTACGAAATAGGCCAGAAACATTAAAAACTTAACGTGAAATTGTTAAACTTTTTCTTTTTTTACAAAACTTAGTATGGCATTATTGATGATTACTTAAATCACGTATAAGTGGACTTACTTGAGTTTTATTACCTGAGGCAATTCCTTTTTTTCTTTTAGTTCAAGTCCTCCAAAGTATATTACATTTGGTGATAATGGTTGGTTGTCAGCCCAAATCGAATTCATATTGAGTAACAACATATCAACATTATTGCACAAATCACTCACTGTAGGAACATTAGGGCCAAAATATTTTTGTAGCAGTTCATTCTCAAAAACCTGACTTTCCATGTCTTCATATTCTATTTTGAGGTATTCGTAGAATATTTTTAATTTTTCCCAAGTAGTAATATTATACAATTTTTCATTAAAAACAATTGGATACAAAATAGGATGTGACGGAGTTCCCATAACATTATTATCATTAAATGTAACTCCCATAGAGCTGATCAAAATTGTTGGTGCGTTAAAAATATGAGAAAATACATATGCTGGGCGAACCATTGCTTCTATTAATATCAAATCAAAATGTTCATTGCTTTTAAAAAAATTTTGTACTTCATTTGTATTTAATTGTGCTTCAAAAATTTTTGCTATACATAATTTACTAGTTTTCGTTTTATACACTGAATCCGCATCTCCAACCAATGAACTTTTGCTAAGTAAATAGTTTTTTGATTCATAACTTATATCGTGTACATCGATTTCTGTAAGATTTCCAGGAACTTCTTCTTTAGAGTAGGCTGGGTCTGTTGTAATCACAGTTAACTGATGGCCATGTTTCAATAACTCCTCTGTTAATTTTCGAAACACTATTTGATGGCTTATACCCGGGTATGGATATACCCCCAAAATCTTAGCAGATTGAACGTTAATGAAGCCAGTTATAAGCAAAAATGTTACAATGATAATCGTCATGCTTGTATAAATGTACTTATCGTTCTGGTAATTACACGATCGACTCTGAATTTATATATAAAGAGGTAATGTATAAAGTTTGATAAAAACATAAACGACGTATGTAAAAATAGATTAATTTCTTATCTTTATCTTTATAATGAAATTACCAAACTTCATTGATTGATATTCATATTTACGTCTAAAATAAATTTTATCTTACGCTTTTCATCAAGTTAGCCAGTACTTAATTGACTGAATGTATTTGAACATTGTTTTGTTTACTGTCTTTTACCATAAAAATAAACTGCAACATTGATACGAATTTTCATGTTTTTTTGATTGAAATCTGAAGTGATCGATTTGGTTCTTAGCCATATAAACCGTAAGTTCTCAGAAGGTTATTATTATTTTTAAGTTTTTGTAACATTTTGTTGTTCACATAAATATTATACAAGAAATTGTACTTAAATACATGTGATAATATAAGTTATAAATGATAAGCTTTGTCTGCTTTGATAAGGGTATTGATATGATAACATATGTTCAAATCATTTTCACAAAGGGCAAGTAATTTAATATTTAATATATCATCATGATACTATTTTTCTATAAGAAGAGGAAAAGGTGCAAATGGGTCATTTCATGGAAAGAAATGGAAAGAAGTTTTGAAAATGTTGATTTCAATTATGACTTAGGGACATTCAAGAAAAGAGCGTACTCATTCCTTTAAGGTCGGCAACGCATCTGTGATACTCTTGGTGTTGCGGATATCCGTGGGCGGCGGTGATCACTTTCCATCAGGTGACCCACATGCTCGTTTGCCTCCTCTTGTATGAAAAATTTAATGACTAATTAAAAGATGATTGACTAAATTGACGACTTATATTGTTTTAAATAAAACTGAAACTTAAAATGTAGTAAAGTAATAGATAATGTAATGCACAATTTGTAACTAACACGTAATTATTTCATTTTATAGTTAGTAAATTGTACGCAATATCGCTAATTTTGTAGGTAGAGTTGCACACATAGTGATTTTTTTACAATAGAGGAGGCAAACGTGCAAGTGGTTTACCTGATAGAAAATCATTACGGGCACCCATGGACATACGCAATACCAGAAGTATCACAGATGCATTGCAGACAGTTAAGGAATGAGTACGCTCTTTTCCTGAAGGTTCCTAAGTCGTATTTGTTTGAGAATACCGCCGTCGGTAACTGATTCCACATAGGTGTTGAGCTGAGTAAGAAATGTCTTCGAAATCTCACAACTATAGCATTTCTACGCAACGCCCAGGAATCAAGCCGATCGGTAATTGACCGGTCATTGATAATTCGAGATGCCCTACGTTGACATCTACAAGTCCATTTTTTATAAACATGATATAAAACTGTAAACAATGTTTAAAATAAGTTGATACATTCTTTTTATGTCAAAAGCTACCATAATAGACAAAAAATATTTAAAATATTGTGACATATAACTTAAGGCTTACTAAGGCGGTTTTGTCACTTCAAACTATCTGTGCCAGACTATCATAAACAATTAAATTTAGGCCTAAAAAGCTAAGGATTAGGGGTTATTAAACTGAAATTTTTAGCTTGCTTTTTTATGTTGACAAGATTATTTTAAAAAGTAATAGTTTTTTCGTATTGCGTTTTTTACATGCTAATATTGTAGGTAACTTAAAGATACACGTGCTTTTGTTATATTTTTTTATATGATGACGATTAAATAGTTGGCTCTCATCCTGGTATCAAAATACCTATAGTCACTAACTTAACTTAGCGCCAGGAATATGCGAAGCGGTTTCACCGATCTGGGCTAAATGCTATTCAGCATGGTAGCACCCAGTCAGGACGCCTTACCTATTACAATGATAATGTTATACCTATACATAATGACAATATTTCGTTGCGATCCGAAGGGTAGGGTAGCCGGTCGATTTGCACACTTGGCCTAACACCCGCCCATAGTACAGCGATGTACCCACAACATTTATGGTGTTTATAGGGTGGAGTTATCTCTTATCATTAGGGAAGCAGCGTACTTGTTTACTGATATTTGCTAAAAAAAGATAAAATACGAACACATACATACATAGTTTGAAATTTAAATAACGTTTAAAATATCATTTTCCTCAACAAATAAACTTGAAAGTATCAAGACCTCTTATAACATTATTCACAATCTTAATTGGTGTTAAACATTCTTTGCTATCGGACATTTTCACACTAACGTTAGTTTATTATTAAAAACTGTCTGTTTAGTAGTAGGCAGATCTGTAAAGATCGTAATATTTTGCGCCCAATCATCTATTTCTACCCCGTAAGTGACTTTATGTAAATATATGTATGTATTTAGATACATCAATTCTTTGAATGGAATATATAGAATAATACTTTAATTTTTGCTAAAAGCACTACCAAGGTATATAATGTCATTCTCTTTTTCCAATCTTGCATCTGTTCTGATTAAATTTCTTTTAAATACTATTAGTTTAGTTTTCTTCGCATCAAAATGTCTTACTCTTTCTTTAAAATATTTTTTGATAACCGTGACCAATGTTTGCAGTTTGTATGATGTAACTCAAAAGTACAGCATCATGAATGCGTATGCATTTCACCACTCGGTTATTTAACCGTATTCGTATATTTATTGATCTAAACCTGTAAGTAAACTTACAAAAAACTGACTTTAGTTTCAATATTAATTGATTGATTGGCTGGTTGGTGGACACGCTAAATCTGTTGACCAACCGCAAGGTTCGCTTCCCAATAAGTGGAGACATTTGTGTGATGAACATTTAGATGTCTAGATTTCTGGGTGTCTAGTGTTTATTAAGATTCATTCTGGTGCATTTCTAAGTATTTCTCTACACTAGTGGTCGCCCGCTGGTCGAAATTCGACCAGAATACACTTTAATACCTTGTTGATAAGAACGGCATTTTCATTTCTCCAGAGCAACTACTTTGTTTCTGTGATCTTTTATCGTTATCATCTATATATTTCTTTGCGTATGTCAAATGGATAGAGGTGTGGGTAATATTTTATTTATTGATTAAATGTACTTTATAAGCATTATTATTGAAAAAATATTACCGTTCTGCACTTGTCCTACACATAAACTATAAGTGTGCCAAATTTTATGCTCCTGCGTCAACGCAGTTTTCGTAAAAAGGGGTCCAAAGTTTTGGCTTCACGTATTAATATATAAAGTATACTTGACTGACACCTAAAAACAAAGATTTCAAAGACTTATTGAACATATAAAACATTAGTTTACAAATACAAATTGCACGTAAACGACTGCTATAGTTAAAAACTGTGTCGCTGACATTCACGCCCACCTCTGGACAATGAGGACACAGTTGACACAGTTACAATGTTTAAAAGTAAAACAGTTTTTAAAGTGAATACACTTTAATTATAATACATGTATGTGTACATGTGTGTGCATATATATGTGTGAGTTCGTGTGTGTATGTAGTGTGTGTGTGTGTGT
>NJDC01001286.1:35556-86672 GCA_002245475.1 Calephelis virginiensis
TGTGTGTGTGTGTATGTGTGTGTGTGTGTGTGTGTGTGTGTGTTTGCGTGAGAGTAAATGTGTACTGTCATTTTCCAGTACATACATAATATAATTCCCTTACTTTAGGGTTATGTTCAATTTGTTTTGTTTGTCCAGGTATATATAGTCATAATTAATAAAGTGGGTAAGTATAATCACGACCATGGCCCCGAAGAGGTAGGCAGAGGTACAACCAGGCTACCCACTACTATCCGAAGACACTAAGTCCCACAATGTGATAAGTGGCAAGCCCATCGCCAACCGGGTACATTTCCAATCCCGGGAAACGTTATTTTTATTAAAAAATTGAAAATATGCATTTTATAAATTAAAATAAATTTATTTTATGCATAATTTTTATTTAGTCTAAGTAAAAAGAAAATTTAGTAATTTACGTATTGTATTTCAAATAGCATCAAACCTCACGTCTTAGAATTAGGGATTTTAAGACATTAGTTAGCTAAACAAAGCAAAAACCATCTACATTTGTTTAGAAATGACGTGTTAAAATAAGAAAGAAAAGAAAGAAAGAAAAAATATTTATTTGCGGAATATGAGTGTTACAAAGATGTTACAAAATTATTTAAGCCTTCCTACATAATATTCTACCAACTTGTGGTGTGCAAATACTGCAAATACTAAAATAAAATAAGAAAGGGACGTGCCGCTGGTTCGTCATGAAAAAGGAATTACAGATAAAACATTGACAAAACAGATATACGATGCGAATGTAGATGGATGTAGGTACCCGGGAAGACCTAGGGGAGACAAATCGCTCGGGTGTTATCCGAAGCTAGTGTCAAGAGTCTCTGAAACCAGCGTTTTTTGATGTAGAGGAAGCCAGGCAGGTCTGCCAGTATCATCGGGTTTGGCACTACTGGCCTACCTTACAGAGTCGGCCCAAAGTATCGATGAAGTATCGGCGTTAAGATATGTATGTATGTAAGAACAAGTACAAAGCTTTCCAAGTGTTAGTGGATGACTGATGTGCATAGGTATCATAGATGCTGCGCCTTCCTATGGCCTGAGCTTTCGGCGTAGGAGTGTGTCACAGGTAATATTACATTATAATTTTGAGCTCGGTATTGTGTGGCGGCCAAGCTATATTTGACTCATTAAAAGTTTGCTCAATTTAAATTTTTTGTAATCGGAGGAGAAGTTGATTGGAAACATATAGACATTGTATAAGAAAGCAGGAGTTTATGCATCGGATGCACCACATCCGATGCATAAATAGTCACTATACTATAGGGCTATCAGTTTGATCAGTGAATGTGGAGGGAGCTAGACATGTCTTTAGGAATTGCGACACTCGACATTCGATGTTCTCTGCAGGTGTCGTTATGGAATTGGCTTTGAATACATGTTTGTATGTAATTTTGATTAAGTTTCGACACCACATGAGGATATGTCTTTTAACTGTGACACTTTTTAGCAATATTATTTCAAGACTGTTTACTATTGTTTATAAAAATCGACTTTATTGTGTGTGCAATAAGGTCTTATTCTTGAGGTGTCTTTATATTGTTCATATTCTTTTAACGCGTAGCATTAAGGTCTAACTGTGACACATCATTTGAAAATAAACCATGGGGACGATAAGACGTACAATTATGTTTCTTGTATTATTTATTTCTGTATTTCTGGGATATGTTGCTGCAAATGACGAAGACTGTGAGTATTTTGATCAGCTCAATAACCCTTTCATGTTTTACTTGACAGATAATTTAACATATTATGCATAACTAGCTGTTACCCGTGGCTTTGCCCGAACTAAATTGAGATTTAAACTGTTCTATCTTACAAGTTGGATCAAACTGCACACGGGGTGCAAATTTGGTTATATTTATATATATTATGATTATATTATATTTGTGATAACTTGGCACTTAGCTCTCCTGACAATAAGAGATAATTCTCGCCTTAAGTCTAAATAAATAGATAAAAAAGAAAGGCTGAAGGTTATCTGGTCGTGTTTTATTTTTGGGGCAGTACTGTCCATCCGGAAACAGATGGATTTACTTGCAACTTATTTGCTTCCGTGTACCTAAAACGTTGACATAAAAATGATTTCACTTCATTTTTGGTGGTATTTCCAATCTCATTGAATATTGGGGATAATACTTTTAAGGACTATCAAGTACAGAACTTTATTCTACATATTCCCAAAGTGCCTTATGTATGTAAGAGACAGTGATTAAACAGGCGTGTTAAATTGTGAAGGTGCAAGATGACCAGGAAAGAGCACTAGTGTAGGGCTATATACTTCATTGTCTCCATAGACAAAAAATATATTTTAACATCGCTCCATGGTGAAGAGAGACAAAAAATAACTCGCGTTTACACTTTAATAAGAAGTATGGATTTGATAATTTGGATTGTGCCTGGTTGTGCCTTTGCCAACCTCTACAGGGATATAGGCGTGAAGATACTTTTTAAAATATATACTTTTTCATTATGCTTTTTTCTATGTACGTATGAACCGTAAATTTTTGATGGCTTTGTGCAATGGATAGTAATATTTCAAATATTTTATACATAGAAACAACAATTCTAAAAAGATAATAACCTCTTTGCAGTAAAATGTTTGTAAACTCAATGCATGAAACCGGTTTCACATCCGGTCCTTCATTTTATATACTTCGAATTTTAAACATCAAGAGTTATTACTTTCAGTTTCGAATTTATAAATTCTGTACTTAGGTAAATAAACGAGTCAAAACACTTGAAACTTACTTGTTTTGTATTTTGACGTCTGCTGAATAAATTAGGATAAGTTTTTACAGCATATTAGTGAACCTGTACAGTACCCATTGCTTACACTTAAATCGGATCTTGGAAACTGTTTTATAATTTCGTTCAAAGTTCTTTTCTCGTTGAAGATATAACTAAAAGTTTAGTATGCTTTTTATGTTAGAGAGTCAGGCCTAGTTTTTTAATGTTATGAGACAGCGAACAATTAAAATACTCTCCTGGTCAGAGGCAACCGTGGACTGCAGCGTTCTTGTAGTTTGGATGTAAAGTCTAAAAGTCTGACAGCTACATGATAGTAGCAAACTTTGTTTAAGAGGAATCGGAAAGGTTATTATTTCTATCCATGCAAGTTACTGTACAGATTTCAATAATGACTGTGCTGGTCTGGATATGGAGTATATATCAAATGGGCTCTGTACCCTGATCATGAAATAGGTATATTACTAAAGCATATTTCCATGTGCTTACTATCAGATAATATAGCAACAGTGCTTGAAGTGTCATGCCCATAATCTTGCTGCGTAGCGGTCCTCTACCATGAGAACCGTAGACATTTTTTTAACTCGTACAACATCATTATGGAACTTATTACTAGCGAGAGTATCTCCAAACAGATGCGTTTTGAAAACCCTCAAGAAACGGACACTGTAATATTTGAGATCTACGATTGTGTATTGTTGATGTCGTGGGCACGGTGATCTGACTGACTGACTTTCAATCTGGTGATCCGACATTTCCTCATTTGCTTACTTATCTATAAAAAAAGACATGTACTTGTTCGCTATCTATTTCCATGAAAAAAGACGTGTGGCACTCGGAGTCTGCCGCGGTAAAGCTATTGCATAAGCATGAGTCACCAGATTGCGAGGCGAAGAGAGGGATTACGCATGCGTAGTAACGCCGATACAACCGCCGACTGCAACTGAGTATCACCGCCATTATCAGGATATTTTAATTATGGAATTTCTGGATTCGGTCTCCACGCTCAAGGCCCGCAATAGAAGCTATGCAATAGCTTAAAAATATTGGAGTTATAATAAATTTTGTTCTCTGTATATAAATTACATGTGTTTTTATTTCAGTGAAAGTAATAGACTCTATAAAGCAAAATCCTTCATGTCTTCAAGCTGGAGGCACATGTACAATAGCTGCCGATTGTCCGACTGGGCAGTTGGCGGACCCAGGACTCTGCCCAAAACAGTGTATTCAAGGAGTCGAGTGCTGCTATGGAAGTAATTTTTTTACTGTATATTTTTTAATTTTATTGTTAGGATTGTGATGACCACATTTTGCTCAAAGTGATGAACGTTATCGTGGATAACTGGATCGTTAACCAGGCTAGATAGTGAAATTTTGCAATGATTTGCTGCTTGATTGTTTGAGACCTTATCTTTTCATTAGACAATTCATCAGTACACTTCAAATGAAGTCTAAAAGTTAATTATTGACCTGCTCAAAAAAAATATTTTTCTTCTAAATATCTTATATGTAAATATTAATCGCTATTTCAATTGGTCATGGCTTGATGCGTGAACGGAGTGACTAATTTTCCTTAAGGTTTTTGTAGTGTTCGCTATCATCAAGAGAAGACTCATAAAAATTTAAGTATACATAGTTAAAACAGGACATCTTACATCGGCACAAGTAGTTAAAAGTAAAGTAAGTAAAGTTAAGTAGTAAAAAGCGTTTTTCTGTAAAGTTGGTTTACTGACGATATTCAAACCTGACAGGGTCATAAGAACGAAGGCCGATTGTGCTTCTTTGTCGATCGCTTGCCCGAATAACCTATTTTGTTGCTTTTTTGTTGTGTAAGTTATTGTTAGAAGGAAGTTCTAACGGAAAGTCAAATTTGGCAAAAGGTTTGAAATTTTACGGAAGCTTAACAAAAATATAAATTTTGTTTATCTATCTGTTGATCAACATTTAAATTAACAGTCTCTAGGATATCTGTCTGGGTGTGGTAGTATTTTTAAAATGTCAATAATTTAAAATGCAAGCATACCTTACCTATCCCAAAATCGCGTAAATTTTTTGTAACATGAAGTGAGTACAGTATTAGAGCTCTGAGCCCTTACCATGAGTATTCCGCGCAAGCGCCTACGTAAATCGTTTGTATAAAGACTTTAAACAACGCTTCTACTGGCAACTAAGAGAACTTTTTCAGAACAAAATCGCTAACGGTTTCTGTAAGCTACTTATCGAACAATATCTATAGCAACACATGGCAAAGGCCCTGCGATCATGTCAATGTTTACCCAACAACACCTTGCATTACGTCACATGTATGTCCAGCTGCATTGCCAACAATTCATATTTAAATTATATTACATACTTCTGAAAGCTATTTGTTTTTTGTGAATCTTAAGACTATTAAACACTAGCTGACCCAGCGAGCTACACTATCTAAACTAAAGCATTGGTTTTCTTACTTTCCCTACAACTTTCCCGGTTTTTCTCTTCATAAGAACCTTCTCTTTATAATGACTAACTTAACGTTCAGGCGTCATCAGCGTCATCAGCGTTGACCACGCGAAATAGAGATTCATTTTTATACATATACTAGCCAACCCGGCAAACTTCGTATCGCTTGACATTAACAGCTGCTACATAATATTTGATGCTTCGATAGTAGCGCAGTCTGCTGGGTCCAATGTAAAACATTCCAAAATCAACGACTGCTCGCGAATGAAAAATAATTAAAAAATATTTTCTAGTTAATCAAATTGTTAATCTAAACCATTCTCGAATGCCCTTGCACATACACAAAAAAAATTATCAAAAATTCGCTCTATTCGTTTAGGAGTTCAGTGACATTCACTCAAACACAAAAAAATATATTGTTAAAATTTAGTTGCAGCTCCATGTGTTGGAACAGCCACATTTTTTCTTTTGTACAGCATAGATTAGATCAACCAACCAATGTTCATCTATGTAGTCCTAATACTTTAATAGTACAGCTGTTACGTACAGATAAATGGACGGACACACTTCTAAGAATCTTAAAAAAATATGTTGTAGTTTAAATGAAGAAATAGTAGCAGCTCTCCTACTTTTACGTATCACCTATAATTTATTATTTTCTGTATAGCCTACCGGTTTCACTTTTAACAACATCGTCACGACCAAAATTTTTAATTTTTGATTTGCTAAATTGGGAATACCTATTGCCATCACTCAGTGCTTATTGTTATAGTATTTCGTGCTAAAAAGGCAGTGTGGCTGGTAGGCTTAAACACGTGGCCTAACATCCTGGAAAGACGATATCGACAAGCCAGTAGGTACCATCTTTGATTATGAGCGATGTTTATCTGTTTCATTAGAAGAACCAGCTGCTAGTTAACTATTTTAACCGACTCGAAAAAAGGAGGAGATTCTCAATTCGACTGTATTTTAATGTTTGTTTCGCAATAACTCGACCAGTGTTAAATGGTTTTTCTTGGTTGATGGTCAAAATTTTTTTCTGGAATGTAAGTACTGATTCTGAGGTGGTCCCATATTAATTTTATCATAATCCAAATAGTAATTTTGAATTTTGAGGTATCAAAAAAAATGCATTACTGTGTATTACTCAATTGCTACTGCAATGTTTAAAAAAAACATGTGTTATCATTTCGAAATCGTTTGCTATATTTCTAAAAAAAGATAGCAAACCGTACGATACGGAAAAAAAATCTATAGAATTAGGAGTCGGTATTACGCTTATTTATTTAACATAGAAAGTTCCTACTCAGATTCAGAAATGGGATGCGTAAAATTTGATTTTTTTTCAGTATCAGTAAAGGAGACAAGATGCCAAAAATATGGAGGTGAATGCATCAAAGATTCTGAGTACTGCAATGAAAAACTTATCAAAACTAATGTCAACAACTGTCCTGATGATTTCAAATGTTGTGTTAGGGTTTGATTAAATATGAATATAATATTTTTATAACGTGAAAGTGGTGGTAGTTATAACGCTCTGAGACTTCAAATTAAACCTTATTTTAATATAATTCCATTTTATTTTAACATTATTATTAATTATTCTCAAAAAAAATATCCTCATCCAATTCCCTGTGTTGATACTGCTACCCTACGTACTTCTGTCATCAAAACAAGTGATATCCGGTTTCGAGAGTTAGCCAGTAAGCTTATGCAAGGTTTTTTTGGTATGATTAATGTGTTGCCAACCTCGCGGTTCTTACAACTTCACCGGGCTTTAGATTTATGCAAGAGATATTCCAACTATATAAGATACAAACAAAAAAGCCTGCATTTCTGGGTTAGGTCCCTATAAAACCTATCCCGATATAAATTTAAGCATTTCTATGTATAAGTATCGTTGACTAACACCCAATATAATAAAACATATAATTTGTTTCAAATGTGTAGATTTAAATTGTGTAATTTGTGAGGGTAAATTTATTTATTTATGAACGGAATAGAAACTAGTTTTTTTGCATTTTGACTAGGCTTAAATTATTTTTGCTATTTCGCAAAAATTCCTAATTGGTAAATTAAAAACAATGATTTTCTAATTAGTAAATAAAATATGTTTTGCCAATAAAATTTTTAAATCTTAAACTGCACATACAACACTAGCGAGCACTGTCTTCATTAAGACTGTACCAAATTTGGCGAATTGTCCTAAAGTGTAACTACTTTTACTTTATTTTTTTCCAGTTTTAGTAACAGGGTTTGTGACATTAGTAATACTCTTGACTCTTGCGAGCCTCTTTTTAAGCAAACAGTTGACCTTTTAAAGACAAACAGGTAGGTATCTTAATAGCAAAGTTGATGTGCAAACAAGAAAGGGTTTGCTCAGTTAGCTCTCTCAAGTGGAAAAAATTACAGGTTAAATAATGACAAAAGATAATCAGTTTGCAAATACCCAAGCTGTAGGTTGAAGTTTCACGATCATTATACAGGTTTTGTCATTACAGATGAAAGAATGACAAAAGATAAACAGTTTGCAAATACCCAAGGTGTAGGTTGAAGTTCCACGATCATTATACAGGTTTTGTCATTACAGATGAAAGAATGACAAAAGATAAACAGTTTGCAAATACCCAAGGTGTAGCTTGAATTTCCACAATCAATACACAGGTTTTGTCCAAGGATGGAGATAAGTGTCTCTTCTGACGGTGTGTTTCTATGCCAAGCTACTGAATGTGGAAGGTGCAAGATAGGATTGCAAGGATCGTGGAACTTGGCACTCGATACCATTTGCAAACTTCGCAAGGGGATTTGGTATGAAAATACGGTATATGTATTTAAGATGTACGCAACTCCACAGACACTTAAAGATAAAAAAGGTGCGATGCCAACATCAATTTTAAGCAGTTTTGTGCGATAGTATAACGTGTAGGTATCTTTATGCACATATCCCCGAAGAGGTAGGCCCAGGCACTTGCAGAGCACTCATGACTAGCCGAAGACACTAAGTCCCATAAAGTCATAGATGGAAAGCCTATCGCCAGCCGGGCATATACCCTATCGCCCTTATGTGTCGCAACATTAATTTATAATATACATTTACTTGTTATTTTAGTTGCCCAACCCGGGGTCCTTAAGAAGTAAGGCCGGCGCTGGACCGCTAGGCCACAGAGGCAATCAACTTTATTGTAAATGTGAGGATATGACTGTGTAAATGAGCTGTCTCTGACATTCAATCTCCAGTAGGTAGTTAATTCCTCATTGTGATTGCTGCACAGAATCCTTACATTGCTTCAAACAGGGCGAAGTGAGAGTGATACGGCTAAGACAGTCAGTGTGTCACTATCAACTGTTCAACGAGTTTTCTGACATTTCCGTAAATTAAAGCCGGTGTGGCAAACAGGTACCTCAATGTACTATAAAGAAAGAAATATACCATATGCATGGTGAACACGATGATAAGAAATCGGTTTTCTTCACTCACTGACGCAATAATTTCTTCACCTTGCAGGGAGCAATCAAAGTGCATAGACTGCCAGAAGACGGATTGCTCTAGCCAATTTACAGCCACTCGAAGCCGCAAATGCTCGTATATTAGAGGATGAACATTGTGTATCAAGACTCAGATATGCACGGGACTACTCCGATTGGACTGTTGAAAATTGGACAAAAGTTATTTTTACGGACGAATCAAGATTTATGATCTACAAACATGACGGAAAGCAAAAGCCTACAGAAGGCTCGGAAAGCGATTCAATCAAGAATGCATTGAAGAGAAAGTACCATGTGGTAGCGGTTCTGTTCACGTGTTGGTTGGCATTTCTTCACAAAATCGTACAGAGCTGGTGCTCATAGAAAATGGAACTTTGACTAGCTTTTTATACTTTTTACTATTTAATTAAGTAACGACAACTTAAATTATGTATCAAACACAGTACATTTTGCTAGGTGTTCAACGTGACCAAAGCCACATTAAACATACATAGCAACTGCTGACATGCGGAGGTAAAGAGGCCAGCTGGTAACACAGATGAGCACGTTCTGATAGTTCAACACCAAGAGATGCTGCATCCGCAATAGACACAGATGGTATACAAAGATTTTATATTAATGTGTGTGTGTCGGTGTTATTTGAATATAAACTTAATATATGATTCAATAAACCAGATTTGAATGTTGGTTTTTGTATCATTCACCATATTCTCAAAGTGGCGAAGACACCTTCAGGTCATTAATTGGTCAAGTGAGTCTTTGTAACTAGCTTTGAGAATATCGCCAACTCCTTATCACCTATCTTACCCGTAAGGTTCCGTCTGCTGCCGTAGGTCTATTGGTGCAGACATCCCGCAGATACCTATTTAAGTATATATTAAACATGACATAAGTTAGGGCTAGAGCTGATAGGCATCTAGGGCCTAAGGAATAATTGGAGGATATTAACTCTATAGTACTGTAACACCGGGACGTGCCAATTATTTATTTTCAATAAAATACTTGTATTTAAGAGAATGATATATATTTTCTTATAACAGTTTTCTATACATTCTATACATCTATATTTCTATAAAATTAACGTGATTAAACTAGGCACAATAAGAATATTAATGGACTAGGAAACATTTGTAACAAACAAACTCATTATTTGATATGATTTAAGGATGGTGACCCAATTATTTAGTGATTATATGAATTTTATGAATGCGCTAAGGTAAATAAAGTTTACATTTCTAATTAAGTTTCCTTTCACATGGATATCGTTTATTAAATTTCTTAACAATCTAAAAATTTAAACAATTGTTTTGGCAAGAGCTTGAATTGTAATCCCTACGAAAATCTACCACCGGATCAGCACGAGACCACACACTGAGAAGATACATCAAAAGACACTTAGTGGCGTATTTTCATTATTTTAAAATAAAGTATAACATAAATCTTCCGAAAACATATATCTATATGCCACGGTTGTATCTTACCATCAAAAAGAGCGCAGTGCTTTTTCGCTGTAAAAAAAAGTAAATCTATTTTTTCTTTATTTTATTATCTTTCTTAATGAACGACCTCCTTAACAACAAATTAAGACAGTATGAAAACAAATATCATTACAATAGTGGATGCAACTAAAATAGCCAAAACCACTTAATCACTTCAACCTCGATGAATTGCATCCACGGCATGTTGGCGGCTGGTGCTCTAAGATTCTTTGCACCTCTGTGCCGGATGACGTACTCTATCCACCACATGGCGCATGCTAACGGCGACTCCCGCTGATCGATTATCTGACTTGTTAACCACATTTTGACGATAGCTGTAAGAACCAACAATTTAGTGCATAAATTAACTAAGTCGCATGTAGTATGATGAGTGCTTAACGATATTGGTATTTAACTCCCAGTGTTGGTCCGGACTCCTTTGTAGAATAGACCATGTGGTTTCCTGCAAGGCAGCTAGTAAAAGGCAAGCATAGGCTTAATGTCACTAACAACGTTACACCTGACTAGGTGATAGAGTTTCGCAGCGACTCGCCCGGACTAGTACTACCGCCTTACCTATTCTTGCCACCCTAATATCAGTGCTTGGCCTTCACGTGTTCTGATTCGAAGGATAAGATATCCGGTAAACTTACTTTTGCTCAAAACCTAACATTTCGGCCTCAAGTTGGCAACCACCCCTCTTGGTGTCTCTAAGTGGCGAGAATTTCGTACCCTCAGGAAATCCGCTTAGTTGTTTGCCTTCCAACATAATAAAAAAGCCTTTAGCTAGCATTATATTCTACAAATAATTAGCCCGTTTCTGTGGTTTTGTCAACGTAGTAATTAATGTTTGCAATTTCACTAATGTCATCCCTTTTATAAGTACTATCCTGTCCTATTTATTAATCCTATTAAGTTTGTATATTTGTTTGTTTGTTAGTTCTTCACGCAAAAATTGCTAAACCGATTTTCATGAAATTCGATACACACATAAAGGGTGACTTGGATTACCACATTGGATAGTTTTTTTCCCGAAAAAAAGTTTCTGTGGGACCATTAACCACGCGAGCAACGCCGCGGGAAACGGCTAACTTTATATGACTTGGTGACAAGAAAACATAATATAATAGATTCCTGTGTGACAGTCGCAAACATAAAATTCGTCAGTAAAACATTATTTTTGTCATAAACTCAGAAGAATTCTAACCACATGTTTCATTATTTTTCTTAGAAATCCTAAATGCAGTAGCGCCCTTAAAGAAATCAATGCTACAAAATCGATGCCGCTTACATCTGTTAACGGCATCGATTTCTTAGCCTTAAGAATCTGAATGTGTCTGGCAATATTGTTCTATATATAATAGTGTTCTGTAATCTAGCTGTTTTATTTGTTTCTTGTTTTTTGAAGGAAAATAAAATAAATCCTACCATCAATGAATTTAATATTTACTTTTCATCGTTGAGCACAGTCTCTACCATATTTTTAAGCATATCTTCCTCAAAAGTTTTCATCAAAATTTTCGTTCCGATCCCATGACGAACATATTTATCTGCATTGAAAACTTGTTCACCTAACATTGGGATAGCTAATATAAGAGGAACACCTGCAATGTGGCTTCGTCAGTAGACTGGAGTTCACCTTGTGTTATAAAAAGCTTGATATTTTTATGTCCTGAAATGCTTATAATTACTTCTTTGTTATTGCTTTTTTATTGTGCCTTTCACGTGCAACATTAGGGGAATACACTCCAGTCGTGTTTTTTTTTACTGGGACCTAAATATCTTCTACGGCTGACAAATCCTACCTCTACTACTCAGGTTATAAACTCAAACATTCATTTGTACCTCGGACTGGCGTGTGCGCTTTCAATATTGAAGGCAAAGACCTGTCCATATTTTGGCGTGTCTACGCGTGCTTGTACAGGTCACATAGCGGCAGTGCCGTAACAGACCTGCTCGTTGAGCACATGCAAATGGCTTACAATTCTGTATCTGAGCACATCCCGTTCGCGGAGGTCGTGATTCTTGGTGACTTTAACGCCCACCATGCTGATTGGCTTAGTTTACGTTCCACCGATCATGCGGGAAGATCTGTTCATGAATTTGCCCTGTCCTATGATCTCACTCAACTATTGACTTCGTCCACGCGAATATCAGATGTGGGGGCTTCACTGTTAGACATTCTGCTGATCCCTGATCCAGAGAACTATAAAGTCTCTGCCGATGCCCTTCTTGGATCTTCCAACCATTGCTTAGTCCGGAGTGCAGTGTCCGTAACAACTTGTGTGCGGCTACAACAGCAGATTAGGACGTAATGCGATCTTTTTTTGCGGCTTACCCAAGGCGGCAGAGTTACTTCTTGCAGATGCATCCAGATATCGTTTCGAATGCTGTCACCGATAAGCTGTAAGACGGCACTTAGTTGTAATCGGAAGTTTTACCAGGTCTGGGCCACGGCAGCGAAATCTTGCGACAAAACAGACAAAGCTTCCTTATCACGGTCTTCCTGAGAAATTATATACATGGATCACTCCTTTTTTAACGGGGCGTAGCATCAAGATTATTGTCGACAGTGTGTGCTCGGAATCCAAGCCTGTCAATGTTGGCGTTCCCCAAGGCTCTTTGTGATTTCTCCTACTTTGTTTCTTCTGCATATCAATAACATGTTGTAAACTGTTTTTGTCGTAAAAATGTTTTTTTGACTCATAAGTTATGTAATGTACATCAATTTCAAGATTTTTGGGGTATCTCCTTTAGCATACTCTGTGTCGTTTGTAATCACAGTTAATTGATGGCCACGATTTAACAATTCACTAGTAATTTTGCGAAATACTGTTTGATGACTAATACCGGGAAATGGAAATATCCCCAAAATATTTGCAGATTGTACACAAGGACAACATGTTACTAGTACAAATGTATTATCATGCCTACATGAATGATCTAATCGTTCTGTGAGCTATTGTTTGAGTAAAATAATT
Source organism: Calephelis virginiensis (assembly GCA_002245475.1). NCBI lineage: Eukaryota > Metazoa > Arthropoda > Insecta > Lepidoptera > Riodinidae > Calephelis > Calephelis virginiensis. The sequence continues at coordinate 48,698 of NJDC01001286.1, forward strand.
TACTCATGTTTGATAAAAACATTCACGATGTATGTGGAAATTGATTACTTCGTTATCTGTATTTGTAAACAAGTCGATTTAACCTTCATCGATCGGTTAAAACGTATCTGTCTCATATATAATACTAGCTGCTGCCCACGGGGTTGCCCGCATGGTTAATGGTCTCACCGGAACATTTTTTTTTGGATCACTGTGCAATATGTTAATCTATATTACCTTCTATGTGTCATAAAAATCGGTTCACCAGTTTTTGCGTGAAGGAGTAACAAACAGACATATTAACTTTCGCATAGATAAATTTAATAGAATAATAATTATCATTTGAGGTCATTAAAAAGTGGGCCACTGTTAACAGCTATCCTGTGTATGAAAAATTGCAATCTTTTTGTAATTTTGATTTTAGTTTAGTTTTTTTTACTTCACTACGAAGGAGCTCATTTTTCTGTTTAAGTAATTGCGATAAGTGCACTTAATTTTTATACATGTAAGTGGAACAGAGGCAACTAGTATAGGTTACTAGTTTAACGAATGCTAGATTAAAGGCTATTTTTGAAATAATTATGTGATTCAGGTATACTTATAACATGTGAGTGCCCAGCATTTAACCAAGCAAGAAGTAGACTTCGGGGTGGGCACGTAATTGGGCCCCAGGATATTAAGCTGATAAATCCCAAGTGCATTGTACAGTACTTGCGAAACTTATGTAAGCTTAATGAATAAGAGGCGTTATTTTTTTTTCTTTTTTATGATATTGGAAAGCAAACAAGCAGACGGATTTCCTGATGGTAAGAATTTCACGCCGCCTAGAGACACCAAAGACACCAACGCAAATTGTGCGTTGCCAGCCTGAGGCCGTGATGTTTGACCTTGAGCAAAAGTAAGTTAACCGGCTACCTTACCCTCCAAACCGGAACACGTCATGACGTTATGGCGGCAGGAATAGGTAAGGCGGTGGTACCAATCCGGGTGAGTCGCTGCGAAACTCTACCATCTAGTCAGATGTCACGGTGTTAGTGACGGTAAGCCTATGCTCGCCTTTTACGAGCTGCCTGGCAGGAAGGCAGATGGTCTGTTCTGCAAAGAAGCCCGGACCAACACGGGCTAAAGTTATTACAATAGATCTGTCAAGGTTGCAGTGATCCTGGAGATTGTTTGTACTCTGATAATTATAATCTTAATATTTAAAAATAATAATAAAGAGACGTGTTGGAGTCGAAGTTTTTATAATTATTGAATTTCGTGTTGATATTGAGTGAAATCAGTCAATTTTGGTGGCATTTTGTACAATTTTGTTCAGTGAAAGTGCACAAATGAAATAATCATGAAGAAATTAGCGTATCCTGTATTTCCTCGTTGCCGCCAAATCTCGTTACATGAGCTTGAGTAAACAGGTCACCGCTTTACCCAAGAGCCTGACATGACTTCCTGACGACTTATGACTGATGACTAAATAAAATTAATTGAAATTGATATAAAATTGGATGCAAATTTCTACTTGACTAATGGCTAAATACTAACCTGAAGGCCAAAAGCTAAAGAAAGAAGAGGAAGAGACGTATTGATTATTGTCGATGTAATTTTCAGACATGTATATGGAACAGAAAAATATTTTATATTCTTGTCCAAAATCCTTTTTGCTATAAAGACCTTCGTTCAAATCTCGTATTTCTTCGGTAATGGTACTAAGTTTCACTTCTCTATCTTCATGGTGGATGACATGATTAAGATGGTTGAAAGGACAGCAATGAATTGAGGTGTTTGTTGGCGTCATTAAATATAAAACTAATGCCATGTATGACTAGAGGGGTCGTGCCTGCAATTTATCTACTTATACTCCAGAATAGTTCAAAAGTACATATCACGTAAAATGAACGCTGAGCTTCGGTAGATGAGATGGTTTTGTCAAAGGGCACAGATGAGAAACAAAAGCCTTATTTGTGGAATCATTGTTACCCCTGCCCGATACTTCAAACTATAATTTTATTTATGAATTGCTCATAGATAGAAAGAGAGCCAGCGTTTTAAATATCATAATATATTATTTGTAGCAGCGATAAACCAACCTATGAACATCACGTCACACGCATATATTTACAGCAGTTGTGTCAACTGGACTCATGATCACAGAGTACATTAACTTCGCTCATGACGTCGCAATAAACATATATTTAATGTCTTTATATACATACATACACATCTTCACGCCAAGTCTTTTGCATGGTAGGCAGAGAGTATCGAGTACCAAACCTCACAAACCTGAAAAACCTGCCTGGCTTCCTTAACATTGCTTACCCTTTTCATACAAATAAGCCGGTTTCGGAGACTCTTGACACAAAACTTGGATAATATGCGAGCGATCTGATTGTGGAATATCAACCTTAGTAAATTATGTTGTGTATGTTTCGCTAACCCGGGGAGGTTAGCGCAACATACACAACATAATTTCCGTAGTGCTCTCATTTCGACCACATTTATCCTACTTTTATGATTTTTCTGACATACTTAAATCTCGCTTTCATAATACAACGTTGGGATAAAATCAGTAATGTCCAAAGCGAGTCATGCTTTTTATATAAATAATTACAAATAAAATAAAGAATCCTTAAAAATTATTATTATTAGTGATGTCCAGTGGTTGGATCATGTTACAATTAATATGGGAACTCCTCGGAATCACAAACTAACTTATTAAAAAATTACCATCAAAATCGATTTGTCACTGGCTAAGTGAACATCTACAAAATATACAGATTAACTAAAAACCTTTTTTTTTGTAATTGGCCAACAAAAGGGGTTTTTATATCGTACAAGGTAATTAACAAAGCAGGTTGCTCTCTTCATGGTAAAAGACAACCACATCGCCTATAGATACCTTAGTCATAATGGTGTGTATAGGCCACGGTTATTTCTTACCATCAGGAAAGTCACCTTTCTATTCGCATCCATAAAACAAAGACTATACTTTCCTTATTTTCCATTTTCTCTAAAACATAGTTCAAGTCTCTTTTATAAATAAATATAAGAATAAACTTAAACTTATTATAGTGTACTAGATTCTATGAAGCTCATTTGCAAAGGCTTTACTCGGAAAAAAATGTCGTCTATAAGATTGCTGTACTTTATTTTCCTTGGCTATAGTAAACACGAAAGAAAAAAGTGTTTGTAAAAGATAAACGAATTCCTTTTGCATTATGACCTTAGGAATATATGAGCGAGTTGGTTTGGGCTCCATTGCAGAATAGACCATCTGCCTTTCTTTCAGGTAGCTCGTAAAAAACTAGCATAGGTTTACCGTCACTAACACCGTGATATCCTACTGGGTAGTAGAGTTTTGCACCGCCTCGCGGTCAGGTGTTTTCCTAGACTACACGAGGTCTAGTATTCCATTTCTGGGTAGAGCTAGTCAGTATATTTTTTTTTCTAATTATCTGAAAAAAAACTAAGTAGCTCGAGATTGTTTAATAAATCGGTTAGCGATATGTTTATCACCTAGCACATTGTAGGACTTTAGCTGATCGTATGTGTTCTGGTTGTACCTATACTTATCTCTTTAGAGATACGGGCGTTAAGATACTTTTGTCTAAAATTGATCTGCTAGCTACTCCACCTTCCAAACTATAACAGTGTAGAAGCCGTGGAAAAAACACAAAATTCAACAATAACCATTTTTGTTTAATTTAAAATTAAAAACACCGAAAAGGGATTGTAATAGTAATAGGCAACAGGTAATAGCAACTCCGTGAATTTCCCTACGGTCCGGAAGTCCATTAAATAAAACCTTATGACAATATAACCATTCCGCGAGAATCCCATTCTTTTGAAATGAGACTTGAAAGTAATTTAGCTATCCATATTATCCACCGAATTCGCAATAAAGCTGCCAAGTGCGAGTCGGACTCACCCGTGAGAGTTTCGCATAATTTTTTTTAGACTTATCGTTTTTTTTATTTTAGAAGTTACACGGGGGACGCATTTTTCCACTTTGAAAGTGTCTCCTCTGAAAACAATTCAGCCAAAAAAAATATGGTAGAAACATGGTAGAAACCTCAAATTTTTTCCCCTTGTTGGTCCGGGCTTCTTTGCAGAATAGACCATCTGCCTTCTTGCAAGCAGCTCATAAAAAACGAGCATAGGCTTACCGACACTATCGCTGTGAAATCTGACTAGGTGGTAGAGTTTTGCAGAGACTCATTGCAGATATTCATGTCGTCCTAATGTCAGTGCTTAGCGTTGATGTGCTTCGGTTCTGAGGGTAAGGTAGCCGGTGAACTTACCATCGCTCGAGGCCTACCATTCCAATAAGTATGGGGAGCCCTCAAAATTTATTGTTTTTTTTCTAACTTTGCTTAAAAATCTAAAAAAATCATCTTCACGCCCATATCTCCGAAGAAGTAGGCACAACCAGGACACCCCCGACCAGCTGAAGATACTAAGTCCCACAATGCTATAGGTGGCAAGTCTATTGGCAACCGGGCACATTTCCAATCGCGTGCAACATTTTTCTTTGTTAGAAACTTGGAAATACCCAATTTCCTTTTTGTTGAAAATCTTAATAAGAGTTATATACACTACGTTTCCAAAAAAAGTGGCTGTGATATACGGACGGAAATACACACATGACGAATCTATAGGTTCGAAAAAGGGCCTCAATTTATGTTTTTCTTTTATGAATGATGGATTTTCGTGTCATTTGTAAATCTTTTTTAATTCTTTCTTTATTTAAAATATTTTATACTTCTGAGGTTGTCTCATTGCCCATCCAGTCTGGGTTTGATGCTATAATTTATTTAAATACACATTTTATCGTGTATTTATATAACAGCATTGAAATCGTCATCGGCTTATTTTGCTGCCTTTAAATTATTATAATATAGTAGCTGTCCCGGCGAAATTTTGTTCCACCCGTTCTCTTTGTCTGGGAAAACTTGAAAGTTGTTGTTTCTAGTTTTATCACAGTTTTTCCGCTTTTCTTTTCTTTTGAATTTTGCTTGGACTCCCTTAAATAATTCGTGACCAAAATTAGCCAAATTGATTTAGCGGTTCTCGAGTTTTAGCAAGATTTCTTTTTTATGATATTGGAAGGCAAACAAGCAGACGGATTTCCTGATGGTAAGAAATTCCCGCTGCCTAGAGACACCAAAGGTGGTAATGGTGCGTTGCCAACCTGAGGCCGCGTTGTTAGGCTTTGAGCAAAAGTAAGTTTACCGGCTACCTTACCCTCCGAACCGGAACACGTCATGACGTCATGTCGGCAGGAATAGGTAAGGCGGTGGTACCAATCCGGGTGAATGAGACCACCTAGTCAGATGTCACGGTGTTAGTGACGATAAGCCTTTGCTCGCTTTGTACGAGCTGCCCGGCAGGAAGGCAGATGGTCTATTCTTCAAAGGAGACTGGACCAACACGGGGAAGATTACTAAACAGCAATTGGTTTTTACATATTATGAGAAAATATTCCACAAATGTTATTATTAAATTTATATTCTTTAAACTTATATTTATTCAGTTTCTTCTTTATTACAATATTATATAATACATTATCTTAGTGTACTGCTATGTAATCCGAGGGCAACATATATGGTATATTGTGTTTATGCTATTAAATGTATACTTTACTACATAGTATAAAACAAAGTCACTTCGTTTGTCCCTATGTCCCTTTGTATGCTTAAATCTTTAAAACTACGCAACGGATTTCAATGCAGTTTTTTTTAGTAGATAAAGTGATTTAAGAGGAAGGTTTACATGTATCTTTTATACTCGTGCGAAGCCAGGGCGAGCCACTAGTATATGAATAAATGCAATGGTGGGTATAAGCTTAAACTATCTACACTTTTTTCCTAAGTTACAACAACAATAAATGCAAGTAAATTTTTTATGTATCACTGTCGTAGAAAAAGTGAAAGAAACCCTTCTGTTCTAAAAGCTCATTAAGGAAATGTGAAATAGGCGATGTCTTTTCTATTATTTGCGCTAGAATTATAACTCAAAGTTCTATCATGAGGAAATGATAAGGATCTCTTATTACTACAAAAGTTTAGTTCATACAAAATTTCCTAACTAAACAAATAGGACTTAAGTTTAAGCGCCCGAATAATGTCTGAGCACGAAAGTTTGAGAAGTTTGACGACGCTGAAAAAGCGGGTCTTAAGTATGTATACTTTGCATCCTCGGCATTTTCTTAAAACTCAGATTTGTTTCTCATTTACGAGATAAAGTTTTAATAACTATAAAAATGGACATAAAAAAAGATTAACAAGTCACTTCTACGCCACTTTGATTAAACCAAGATTATTATTTTAAGCTATTGCATAGCTGAGTGTGGAGGCCGAATCCAGAAATTCCGACCTTCACAGCGGTGATGCTTTTAAGCTATTGTTTAATTTTTACCATCTATCTATAAATAGCAGAACTTTTAATGGTTTTTTGATCACACTTGTCTCTTTAGTTCAGCAACTCGCCTCTAGGTGGCATTGATCAAGCCAAGCTATAGCATAGCTTCTATCGCGTGGAGACCAAAACCAGAAATTCCGTAATTAAAATAACCCAACACCACCTACTCTGACCGGCCTAGAGGTGATACTTTTATACTATTGTTTAGTTTTGCCATCTGTCGATGAATATCAGAACTTTTAACGACTTTTTGATCACGCTTGTATCTTTAGTTTATCAACTCACCTCTAGGTGGCATTGGTTGTATCGGCGTTACTGCGCATGCGTAATCCCTTTCTTTACCCCGTAATCTGGTGACTCATGCCTGCTTATGCAATAGCTTTAGCACGACAGTCTCCGAGTGCCACCCGTCTTTTTTTGGTAAAATAACAACCCATTAAAACATTTTATTTACATTTAAAAAGCCTTCTTTAGAAGTGGTCCTATTGCCACTATGAATTTGAATGTGGAATCCTAGCGAAATCTAGGAAAATACTTAATTTTGTACACGTGGACAACTTACTTATTGAAATCGAAGTTAGTTTTTTACATTTCTAAAGCGCTTAAATTATTGTATATTGTTATATACAGGGTTACTTTAAAAAACTGGCCAAATTTTAATACAATGGAGTTAAGACTAAAATGTAATTGAATCACTCATATAATTGGATCTAGTGTTAAAAAACCCTAACCATAGATATCACAAAGTTGTAATATATACCCAATAATATTCTAAGAATACTTTAATCAAATATTCACCTACATTATCTGGTAACTTTAAATATCTTTATATCATTCCACCGTTTGTTTTAAATCTCTAAGTAGTTGATCAATAGTGGTGACCTTTAATTTTATTTTGCCGTGTGGGTTAGATGGTTGCGTTTTGCGTAACGTTGATACGGATCTACGTATACGTACGATAAAAATTTTACTTCCATTTATTGTTGTTGTAATTTAGGAAAAAGGTGTAGATCGTTTAAGCTTATACCCACCCTTGGATAACACCCGAGCGATTTGATCGAGGAATGTCAACCTTGGTCTCTCCGGGTATCTACATCCATCCACAATCGCATTGTATATCTGCTTTGTCAATCTTTCATCTGTCATCCTTTCTACGTGTCCAAACCAGCGAAACATGCCCTTTCTCATTTTAACAGCAACAATTTCTTTCAATCCTTCTCTTTCACGGATATCTCTGTTACAAATTAACATTTATAAAACGGTGTTGTACATATTATTATGTACGACACCGTTTTATATTATAAATCTCCTACTTTTTCAAAGTTTGTTAAAAAATACTTTTTAAATGTGGTAACTCTGACACTTGGCAGTCAACATCTACACTAAGTTGCCTTTGCCCTTTTTCTAAAGTTTGGGAAATCTCCACGGATACCCGCCGCACTCATTGGAGGGCAGCAGGTAATGTCAGTCTCGCACCGACTAAAAACCAAACGATGACCTTCACGCCGCCCGGCTATGAGCGAGATGGGACTGATTTCGCATTCATCATCTCACTCAGCCGCTACGGCCCGGTCCTCACCGGACTTCCTCCCGCACTGAAAGAGGCGCAACTCCATTGTAGTCCCAGGCGTGCGAGACCATGTTGGCCGAAGAGAGTCCCCTGACTGCCGCGATAGCCCCGCTTAAGTTACCTACGCTGCTCGGAACTTAGTATGAAGAGTATGTATATGAGTCTCCGAAACCGGAGTGTGTGTATGAAAAGGGTAACGAATGTGGAGGAAGCAAGGCAGGTTTGTCAGGACCATGAGGTATGGCACTCGATACTCTCTGCATACCTTGTAAGGGACTCGGCTTGAATATATGTGTGTTAATTGTTTCTCAGACATTTCAAAACCGATTTTTAAAATTCATTTTTTATTGGAAATAGCGTACTTTTAAGGTGCTTCAATTTCTACCAAATCTGAATTAAAATCCCAAGGAAATAGAGGAAAAAAACTTAATTTTTGTGTACGCAGATGACTTACTTAATTTTGTAAAAGTCGGTTTTTTGCAGTTTAGAAAACTGCGTGTTAGTTATACTTTTAGTCTTTTTTAAGTATGTTTAGATTAGTTTAGTTTTACCTTGATGAAAAAAAATATCGTGTATCGTAAAAGGCGAACAACACCTGTTTTGTATTCATCCATGTTAGTTTTGTCATTGTTGTGTTTCGGTCCGCTATGTTTGTTAGTCGGTTTATTTGCACAGAAAATAAATAATTATCCCTGGACAAGTTACACAAATTGAATCTAACCCCAAAGTAAGCAAATTATATGCTTGTGTTGAATGCTAGTTAGAATGAAGGTGTTAGTCAAAGATTCTTATACGTAGAAATACTTAAATTAATACCAGAATACATTTAATAGGCACTCAGACCTGGAAATGCAGACATCTGGATGTTCATTACATAAATGCCTGGCCTCGTTAGGTATCGAACTCGAGCCTTGCAGTTAGTCTGTGTAGTTAGGCGTATACGCTAGCCACTCGACCAACGAGGCGGTCAAAACCAAAGACGTATGCGTCTCTAAGCCACGGTGGTCTCTCGTCTTTAAGTGTTCTGTCCTCGTTCACTGTCTTACCCCATAAAATATCAGTAAGCATCTTCATCTTCACGCCCATATCTCAGAAGGAGTAGGCAGAGGCACAACCAGGGCACCCACAACTAGCCAAAGACACTAAGTCCCACAATGTGATAGGTGGCAAGCATATCACCAATGGGGCACAATCCCAAGCAACATTTTATGTTATTAGAAAATTAGAAAAAAATAATTCTTCTATTTATTGCCCGACCCGGGATTTGAACCCGGTACCTCATGCAGTCAAGTCCAACAACTAAACCGCTAGACCACAGAGGCGAAAAATATCAGTATAAAAAAATATTGATGAAGAGAAAATAACTCTCGTCGCTGTTTTTTTTTATGGCAAAAGATAGCGAATAAGCATGCAAGCAAGCATTAATGTAAAAAATATCAGCAGCCTATAGACACAATAGATGTTGGAGATGCGTCGCTATCCTGTGTATAAAATGTAAGGCTAAATAATGCAAGTCTATATGCTAAAACATCGCTATAACTTCTATTGATTGTCGACATTAAAGTTAGTTATGTTTCATTGTTTATTTTAATTGATTACTCTGATCAACTTGTTGCAAACATAACTTATCTATTTTATTTTCGGATTTTCAAGTTTTTAAGATCCTTAAATTTGATAAGAAAATTCGAAAAACACAATTTTGAATTGTCGCAACCCTATTTCCTCGCTTGTAAAGTAGACTAACTATTCTGTCAAAAGTGCCAAACTATCTGAAAAGGATTAAAACTCGAAACCTTACATTCATTGTACTTTCCAGTCCGCTACAATGTGGCAAATTATATGAACAGAATTTTCCGGCTATTAAAAAGTTCCACATGTCTCCGCTGGCAGAGGATTTCCATATTAGCCTTATTACGTATTATGAAGTTTGAATAGTCACAGTTATGCGGAAATAAAAGTTTCCCAGCTGAGTTTACTCTAACGATTTTGTTGTTTTTTTGAACTTGTTGCTATTACGAGTACCATATCAAAAAGAAAAATATTTATGAAGAATTCCGAATTTTAAGAAACAGTCAGTAGATTTTATTATACATAAGATAAATACACATAAATACTTGAATAATACTTTCTATTTATATATAGAAAATAGTATTTTTAGTTGCCGTTGCCTCTGTGGTCCGGTGATTGGGAAACACTAAATATATTTTTGATGTGAAACGTCTATAGCGGCACGTACAACCGATTTCTGGCGTGGCGACGCCTGCCGTGGCGACGCGTTGCCACACTATGTGATGGTATGTATATGCACTAGTGTGTACGGTGTGGCGACGCATCGCCATGCGCAATCGACGATATACGACATTTAAAATAATACGTCTACGTATTAGTCTAAAATCGTAATATTTTATTGTATCATTATGACATATTTAGTTCCTATCATAATTATATTCTTTTCTGAATATTACTTTTACAAAACAATGTCGATGTTTCATATCTGCCAGGCGTCCCGTGATGGCTCACATTTTTTTTTCAATTTTCTGATAAAATGACGTTACCCCGAATTGAATAAGTACCCGATGTGGGATAGGTTTGCCACCTATTACATTGTGTGATTGAAATGTTTCTTAGGTTAATCGTGGGTGCCCTGGTTGTACCTGGGCCTCACTATTCGGAGCTACAGGCGATAATCTAGTATTTTTACAATATAGGAGGGTATCCAAGGTTTAGGATAGAGTAGTTTATAAATAACGGTACTATGTAAAATTATACACGGTATATAGATAGTAGATAAATATAAAGACATCATAATGGAAAGTTCTGATGTAATGGCAACAGGAATAGTTATGACATTGGGCCCAAACGAAGGAATTATTAAACTCTTTTTCCCTGTTTGGGTCCGGGCTCCTTCGCAGAATAGACCATCTGCCTTCCTGCCAGGCAGCAAAGACTTATCGTCACTAACACCGTGACATCTGACTAGTTGATAGAGTTTCGCAGTGACTCACCCGGATCGGTATCACCGCCTCACCTATTCCTGTCGCCATAACGTCATGACATGTTCCGGTTTGAAGGCTAAGGTAACCGGTAAACTTACTTTTGCTCGAGGCCTAACATCCGGGTCTCAGTTTGGCAGCGCACCATTACCACCTTTTATGTCTCTAGAAGACGTGAATTTCTTACCATCAGGAAATCCGTCTGCTTTTTTGCCTTCCAATATCATAAAAAATATCTCTACATTTAATCCTGATCACAATATTAAAACCAAATAATCCAATGGTCGCCTACATCGCTGTTTGTTAAATTGTTAAAAGGCGCCAGGGACAAACATGGGAAAATAAAATAAATCATTTTTTGAGAAGGCACGTACTCAGAACGGAGGCATGGTATAACTTAAGCTTTTTTAATTTCGACTTTTTTCTTTTTCTGACATAAGAAACACAGATTTAAATGGTAAAAGATTTACAACATGTAAAGGTCATCTGACATGACACGAGTAAGTAGAAATTCAACCATAATTGAGTATTAAGTATATGATTTAATTACAAAAGAAATAGTTAATCGTCACTGTGGTCTAACGGTCCTAAATGGCGTCGGACTTCCCGGTCCCGGGTTCGATCCTCCGATCGAGGAACAAAAAAAAGAGAAAATATGTTTATTTTAAATTTTCTTAAAGTATTTTCCCGCCCATATCCCCGAAGGGGTAGGCAAAGGGACAACCAGGGCACCCACGACTAGCCCAAGACACTAAGTCCCACAATGTGATAGGTGACAAGCCCATCGCCAACCGGGCACATATCCGATCCAGGGAAACGTTCATTTATTAGAAAATTAAAAATATGCATTTTCAAATTTTTTGTTGCCCAACCCGAGTTGACATCGAGAAGTCAAGTCCTAAGCCGAATAATGAAAATAACATTTTTTTGGGCCTTAGTGCGCACTGTGGGACTTAGTGTCTTCGGCTAATGGTGCACGGCTAATCGTGGGGTTTGGAGCGTGAAGATACTTAAACATCATTAATATTTTAATTTGTTGTACCATATTTGAGTGATCAAATATAAGAAATTAAACTACTCAATAAAAATTCGTTTGTTTAAATAAACTTCTCGGTCTAATAATTTCAAAACGGTTCAAATAAATAACAAATTCTTTCTATTGCTAAATGCTATAACTTATGTTACAAGTTTCAACAAAATAAGTAAAGTTTGGACAAAAGAAAGACCCATATGCCATGATAATCTAATAAGATTTGTGCCACAAAACCTGAAATATTTTTTAACATCTAAGAAAAGAAATCCCTTTACAAAAACTAGTAATGAGTAGTAAGGCCGTCGCTTTACTCAAAATCTAACATGACTTTCAGAGACTTGTGACTAATTTTATCCCAATTTGACTAACTTTGTGTAAACTGAAACTTGTCTAATGGCAGATGCTAACGATCATACCAAAAACTAAAAAAAAATAAGAAGCTTCAGATAACGATGCGCACATATTTAAAAATGCAGAAAGGATTGAAGATCTCTAAGCGAAAAACACTAAAAGTAAAAACATTCGATACCATTAATAAAACCAACATGCAATGTATCTAAGAATTTTTTCGATCAAGTCAGCTTTCGAGGATAAACTCTAAAAGTTATAATGTCACAGAAAGACATACACACAGACAAATTAAACTTATAGTGCCTCGCTTTTCTCATCTGAGTTCAAAATAGAAAGTTGTATGCCTTATAAAACATAGTTAGTAGTAGTATCTTTCATATCCCCGAAGAGGTAGGCAGAGGCACAATAAGGGCACCCCCGACTAGCCGAAGACCAAGTCTCACAATGTGATAATACATAGTTAATGTACTTTACTTGTTTTTTCTCTTTTGCAATGCAAATATACTATTACATAGCACTAATTAGCAACAACCAATCGTAGTTATAATTAAATTTAGTCTCTGTTAGCGACGTGTGCGATTACCAGAAAGTGTGTCTGATTGTTTAATTACTAAAATATACAAAATATCTGAAATGGAATAAATGCAATATAAGATGTTTCAGTAAGCAAAGACCTTAAAAAGTAAAGACGTAATCAGTCGTCTCTATCTCATCCACATTTCCCGAGGAAAGTTTAATTAAAATTATATCAAGCCTCCTGACGGGCATGCGTACGAACGACTGGTGGGAATTTTTAGAGGGGCACTTACATCTTTTGCTCTATCATGAACGTCTTTCGATTTCGAATCTACTCGTTTAGAAAATTCGTAAAAATTAAACTAAGAAATTGGAGAATACAAAATGCAAAACATTTACCTTTATACTATGTAAAATTAAAAAAATAAAATAGTTTTACTTACTTCACGTCAAGCCCCTAATGGAGTAGGCAGAAGTATTCAGTACCAATGTCAAGATCTTTGCAGAATTGCCAGGTTTCCTTTACATTCATTGCACTTTTCATTTAAACACTCAAATTTTGAAGACTCTTGACACGCCTCGGACAAAACCTTATCAATTTAGTCGTGAAATGTTAACCTAGATCTCTTTCCGCATAAATGAACTAATGGATCCTAGTTATATATCATATCTTACAAATCGGTCTGTAGAAGGTGCAAGTGCAAGGTGATTTACAAAATTAAATGGTTATGGCACTTCAGGTTTGGTACAGTAATATTTTTTGTCAAATATTGATTGACGCTTTGAAGTTCATAACAGTTTCATTTGGAAATAGCTGTTATATATACCTGAATAAATATCTTTTGATCGTAAATATAATTTCGAAAGGAGATGATTATTACGCTTGCTATGACGTGTTGGTCAATGACGATAATTAAAAGAAATGTACATTAAAAACCAGCATAAATAATAATCTAATGCTCTCTAATATAAAATCTGATCTAAAATTGCTACTTGGTTTAAAATCCTTCTAATTATAGCTATGTTTTAGAGTATTTAAAATTATTAATAACATACAGCAATTTTAAAATAAAAATTGTAGAAGCTACAAAATGGAGGTTTAGTACATTTGATGGTCATTTTTTTTACAAAAAAGATGATAAAAGAAAGGGTCTAATTGGCTTAATCTAGAAAATAAAATGCATTACATGCGGACGTGACAAAATATAGACGATATAATGTTCATCAACAGATTCAACGGCAAAATATGCCTTTATCATTTCACTACCGTTATTGCTGATAAAAGAAACGTTTTAAAAAATATGTATAGTTCAAGTACACATTAAATTATACCGTTGCTTCCTACATTGTTGTTGATAGCCAACATTCGATATCGATAACTGTTCGTGCTAGTGATACTGATGTTTCGTTGGAATTTCGAAAATACGCCCGGATTTTAATGACAGCGACGGAAATGAGTGAAACGGAATTTGGGAATCGTGAAATAATTTAAATTCAATCTGTCTTTTACAACTTCAATTGTATTGTATTTAGTTTCATTGTTTTATTTCGGGAATTGTTTAAATGTATTTAATTTTGTTGAATCGTTAAGATAGTAGACGTAATTAGGTACTGAAACAATTTATAAATAAAATGTTAACAGTTTTAATGTCATTAAACTAACGTATTATGGTTGTTATGTTGGCATTTCAACCGAGCATTATTTTCTACAAATATATGAGTACTAAACAAAATTAACGCTGTTTTGGTATCTACTATATAATTACAAGCAGACGGATTTCCTGATGGTAACAAATCCCCGCCGCCTAGAGACACCCAAGGTGGTAATGGTGCGTTGCCAACCAAAGGTCTTGCGTTTATAAATATCGAATAGCCCTGTGTTGGTCCGGGCTCCTTTGTAAAATAGACCATCTACTTTCCTGTGGCAGGCAGCTCGTAAAAAGCGAGCATAGGCTTGCTGTCACTAGCACCGTGACATCGGACTAGGTGGTAGAGTTCCGCAACGACTCACCCGGATTGGCAGGTATCACCGCCTTAGCTATTCCTGCCGCCATAACGCCATGACGTGTTCCACTTTTGAGGATAATGTGGCCGGTAAACTTACTTAAGCTCGAGGCCAAACATCCAGGCTTCAGGTTGGCAACGCAACATCACCATCCTTAATATATCTAGGCGACGTATTTTTTTTTACTATCAGGAAATCCGTCTGCTTGTTTGCCTTCCAATATCATAAAAAAACTTGAATTTATGAGATCCCGAGTTCGAATCCCGTTCGGGCAAAAAAAATTTTTTTTTAATTTTATATTTTCATGTAAAAATAACGTTGGCCAGGTGTGAAGATACTTTAATAGCTCTATATTTTTTAACATACAGCTCCTTTGAGATCACAATGTAAAGAATATTTGAACCTTTCAAAGCTAAACTTCTCGTTGGTCTGAAAAATGTATCTCTTTGAATCAAAAAGGCTACCTACACGCTTTGTTAATATTAAATGCAAAATGTTGTAAAGCTCTCGATGCATATCATATTACCTTTACAAAACCTTCTCAAACAGAACAATTTGTGAGCCCACAAAGGAAAATGGGTCGTGACCTCTTTTTGCTAATGCAAAATCTAAATTATCACTTGGAAGCATAAACACGAAGGAGCGGTATCTAGAAGCCGGTCGCATTCAAGTCGCGAATCACATAAAAACATTCTTATTCTCAAGTTTGTGTTTAGTGTAAGTTATAGACCGAAGCGATTTCTGTAATTTAAAAAAAAGTTAGAAGCAACTCCGTACTGGGTTTCTACTGCTTTGTTTTCGCATTTAAGTCGCGAAGTATATACATAACAATTAGTTTTTCTGCTTGACTTTTACAAAAAGACTAAATACATTTTACAAAGACAGAAAACAATATCAATATGCTCGATTTTCTACTGTTGTGTCGTAATATTCAAGTTGCAGATTCCGTAAAACTTTTTTATTTTTAATTTTTCATCAATTATAGTCTAGCCGCTGACATTTTTTTTAAGAAGATAGTTTTAGAAAGGAAGGCAAATAATCGACGATCAATATAATTATTGTAACACCTATTATGATCAATCTCACTATTCCTGCGAAATTGATATTACATAGGTAAGTTTCAAGAACTTTTGTGTTTTATACGATTTTCATGGGATTACAATATCAAAGACCAGCATGGTATCAATGGCAATGAAAAAATGGAAATTACGCTCTTTCAACTAAAAAGACAATGTTTAAAATCGGTACACTAATGACGCAAGAATCTTACGAGTATATCAGACATACATAAAGCCGACCAAAAATGTTTTTTTTGTAATGTTTTTGCTAATGCAAAATTTTAATGATCTCAGGAGGATAAAATAGCAGTTAATAATATGAAAGAGCAGTTTCAATAACCCTAACGCGTGCAATAAACATATAACTCATTGTGATTGTAAAACTCTTATGTAGTAATAGTGGCAAATAGCAGTACTTTGTTACAGTTAATATTTTATAGGATTGAACTAGCAAAAGAGTCACCTTCTCTAAAACATCCCTCTTGTTTTGTTTTTCAGAATCAGAATCAGAATAATTTTTATTCACTTTAACCATACAAGTAGTATTTGTGCGCGTCGACATTTTTTTAAAAACTACCACCGGATCGGAATCGCGGCCACACACTGAGAAGATCCGGCGAAAGAAACTCAGCGGGCTTGTCTTTTTTTCAATAATAATAATTACAATACTCGTATAAACTGGATTAAAAATATAAATTACAATCTTACTTTAACTTAAATAAAAGGTACAACAAATCACATTACAAATTTTAGTGGGAGATTGAAAACTCTATCCCCAAGCATGTTCATCTTCCAAATACTCTGAGACCGTATAATAGCCTTTTTGACATAGTTTTGCTTTTATACACTTTTTAAACTTAATTAAAGGTAGATCTCTAATACCAATGGGCAACTTATTGTAGAAACATACATATTGACCCAAAAAGGATTTACTAATTTTATGGAGACGAGTTTTGTATACGGCTAGATTATTTTTATTTCTCGTATTAATGTCGTAAACATCACATTTTTTTTGTAAACATACATAGATTTTTTTTAACATACATTAAATTCTCATAAATGTATTGAGAACTGAAGGTTAAAATATTTATTTCTTTGAATTTTTCCCGGAGAGAATCCCTTACTTTAAGATTATAAATAGCTCTAATAGCTCTTTTCTGCAATACAAATATGGTATATATATGTGCAGAATTTCCCCAAAGAAGTATCCCATAAGACATATGACAATGTCATATATTTTATACGACAATGTCTAAATTAATGATCGAATTTTGATTGTAACGATACACTAACTAAAAATGTTCATTTAGGCACCAATTTTCCACATGTCGAGTTCACTACTTACTGTATTAAATATGAAATGTTATTAGAAACCAAAATGAAGAAGTAGGCATTGAGGTAAAACGCATATTTCTTAACACTTAGACAGTCCATTGCGTAAATCGTAATCAAGGGCCGCGATAAATCCCGCCTTATGTGATAGTGTAGGATTCCGAGACTGTGGCCGTGCTAAAATTCGTATTTATGGCCAAAGAAGGGAACAACAAAGGCATTTTGAGTTATCTGGGAGATGGAACGTGATGTGGGCGTACTGGAAAAGCGGGTTAGATTATAGCCATTCTCCCAATCCTTTCATGGAATTTACATATTTTAATCCTTTATGGTCAAACCTGCCTATTACTTTGAATTCATACAACAGTAACTTTTTGATGCCATAATTTAAAAAAGAGAGTTAAAAACCAAGTCTTAGTATCAACAATGATTATGACTTAGGGACCTTCAACAAAAGAGCGTATTCATTCCGTAAATGTCGACAACGCATTTGTGATACTCCTGGTATTGCGGATGTCCATGGGCGGCAGTGATCACTTTCCATCAGGTAACCCACTTTCTCGGTTGGCTCCTCTTCTATAAAGAAAAACATGTTTTAGATCATTTCAAAATTGTTTTCCTTTCAAACTGGTTTCGCGCGGTACACGCACTGAATAAGATCAAACAAAAAGCGTATTAAGATTTTTTTTAACGCAATTGCCATGGTTAGAGATGTGTTCCGAACGGGTCTCATAAATCTAGCCTGATAGTAAGAAATGTTAACGGCTTTTGAGTTACAGTTCTTCAGTCCCTAAAAAACAACAAACCGTAAATCGTAAACATAACCCACGTGTAACCCACGTGTGTTATGTGATGACAATAAAAGTTCTTAATAAGTTACCTCAGGTGATCAGAAAAGTGCCTAGAAAAATTCGACTGATCACATTAAAGAAGTGGTTCTTACAAAAAACTTTTATTCACTTAAGTATTACCTTGAAAATGCATGTTAGAAGAAAATATTTTTTAATTTACAATAATTCTATTTAAATATTAAAATATATATGAAAAGGTGCGTAGGGTTGCCATAATAGCGTTTAAAAAAACACTAAGTATGTACCTATTAATAATTGAACTATATATTCTATTTTACTTCTCATTCCAATTAACAAAAAACTCATTTTTTTAATTAAGAAAATACGACTTTTTTAACACAAAATAAGATAGGAAGCAGATTACGTAACCACAATATTAACAATAAAAAAACAAATAAGGATATAAATAATGTAATAATAAACAAATGGATTATTCAATGAAATATGTCTTTTATAAATGTTTGTATGTCGAATTGAATGAATAATTGTAATTAAATGATTTGGTAACCGAATTTGGTTACTTACCACAAATAATAACTATTTATAAATATTTAATAACAAGATTGTCAAATTACTTTGTATTGGGTATTATTACCTTTATGAATAATTAAGTTTCTGAATCTTAAAATCAAAATGTGTTATGTGAATTTTAATTTATTATTTAATATGACTCATACATTCATACTCTAGTTACTATAATTACTGTCAAATTGCATGCCATAATTATGATCAAATATGTGAGGCTGCGATGATAAAATTGTAAGAACAAATGTACCATATTTGAAGCAATAAAGTATTTGATTTGATAACCATTCGTAGTTTGTCTCAAGTAGGTAGGTAATAAATCAGGTGGATTCTTCACATGTTTTGGAATGACTATCTGCAACGAATGATTTCGTACAGACATGCTACTGACAAACATTTAAGAGCTAACGATTCTTGCAAAAATGTAACGTGTAAGCAAAACGACTCGTTTCTTAAATTAAGTTACCGGGCTATATCACTCAAGTTCTCGCAGTTTAGAAACACACGATTGTTTTCTTGAATTGTCGTGGGAATTGTTGGCAACTAGTTTCAAAACGACATATGAATGAAATATTTACAGAATCGAAAAGTAGATAATTAAGTAATCAATCTTTCGAACTTACCAAACAGGCACCTAAATAATGTTTAATGACTAGTTTCTAGCGGCGATGTGTAGGTGTTCAATAGTGTTTGAAGTCCAAAATGCCGAGCCAGTTTGAGTACAGTTTCAGTAATAAATCGCGTCCATCCATCAATTACCAAACCTGTCCATTGCTTTCTCTCTTCGCTTCAATACCATAGACTATAAATATAATAAGATATGGCGTTTTAAAAAATGTTCAAAAACAAAGATAAATGAAAATACATTTTAATATATGTAATATAATTACACAAGCCCTGTGCAAACAAATTTTACATATGTAGATTTTAAATTTACTTAAAGTATTGCATGGCTTGGCCTTTTTACAACGATTAGAAATATTGTATATAAATAACAATGTCATAAACAATTACATTGTTATTTATATGTCGGAGCGAAAACACATTCTATCTACTGGCCGATACATGAGCCACCGGGCGGGTAGCCCGGGAGCGTACAACTTGTGGGCGTTTGGCTACTTAAGAACTTAGAAATATCAGAACAAAGCCATAACACGTGATCCACTCGATCCTGATGTCCACACGCTATCATTTAGTACTCTCGCACTAACAAGTAGCGTATGCCTTTCCGTTGCCAAACAAACCATCGTGAATATAGGGATAAGTATTCCACTATGACAACAAAAGTAAACCCTCTAAGGGGAAGGGAAAGCTCCACCCCGCTCTTCCCGCGTGAGTGCCAACCAAATAATGCACCCCCCGAATGACCCACAACCCGGGCCTTAGATCATAATTGAATTAACAATGACGATCTAGAATTATCTCTTTGCCATCCTATGACAGGGAGAGACCCATTACCAGTGGCGACCTCCGTACTAGACAGCGGTCCGAACACTGCAAGGCGTTCACAAAGAATGCCTCACGACGCATGCTCACTTTGCAGCCGACAAACACGCTGATAAGACAACTCCTGCAAGCGCACCTGCTACTGCACGTGGTGTTTACTTGAATCCTTTGAATGCCAATCTATATTGCGCTAGTTTCTACGTCAACTATACTAATAACCACAGTATCTAAGCCACGCATACGACCTTGCGACATATATATAATATGTTTTGGTGTGATAAGCCGGGCAAAGAGCTAATTAGACACCCGATGGTAAACATAACGGCAATCCATTTCCTGTAGATGTCTAAAATAAAAATATCTAAATTAATAATATCTAAATCAACTTAAAAAGATATAACGTTATTAATAATCATATTATAAGTAACGGAAAAACTGAGCTTAGTACTGAATTTCAAAGTTATGTGTTAAGTATCAGAAATTTATGGCTAGATCGTACAGTAGCAGAATACATAGGGTCAAGATGGTGCTGATGGTATAAGATCGAGAAGCTCCACAAATCATTCCACTCTGAAGTCTATAAAACGCATTTACATAATGTCTCTATGTGCGTCACTTCTTAAGCTAAGCAAATGAATATAAGCATCGGTAATTCAATAACTCGTTGGGCGCGTGTTGGAATATGGTAAAATTGTTTTTGTTACCCAGGTCTTCCGTTCAAGTATATTTTTGAGATCATGCAAATTAGAAATAGGTTTTACTTGCAAATATATAAACGTTTTCACAATAGGAAATTTGCATATTATTATGCGAAAGACATGCAACATGAATAAGTGAAAAAAAAACTTCTAACAAAGAGCAACTCCAATTACATTGACACATAATTATTTGAAAGTTATTTAAGAGATAGTTCCTTATTCAAATGTGGTTTTTGAATTGTACCTAATAAAGCGTAAATTTTCAAGTCCAAGTCGTTGAAAATCCTGTTAAAATTTGTGTGACATCGAAATCATGACCTGCCTTCCAAAAAAATTCATCAAAATCCGTTTGTTATTGGCCGAGCATTCGTTTAATTAACAAACATAAAAATACATAGATTCGAATTAATAATGTCTTTCTTTTCGAAGTACAAGTATTTCATAGTTTAAAATATAAATATTTAAATTACCTATATTCATGTTTTTGGTTGCATACAAATTTTGCCAGTTCTTAAGTTATATGTATGTCATAGCTGCGTACAAGTTATTTGCCTTTTGAAATTATAATCAAAATCAAAGTAACATTGTCACGTTTCAACAAAATTGATTAAACATGTGCAACGATTTACATAAAACAAAAATCTCAGACAGAATAAATTACAAATCTGCCATTAAAATTAACAAGTCAGCTCTACAATTTTCTTTAGTCTATGGTAAGAGCTACAGAGCATTGAATTTCACGAAATATTCTCAAAATGAAGTCTAAATTTAGCTGTAATTTTAAACATTTGTGGCACTTATTTATTACTTTAGGCAATTACTTTCAACTTCATCATAGCAACTTTAATTTTTACAAAGTGATGGCTTTGCTTTGTCGGAAAACAAACAAGCTAGTGGATTTTTAGATGGTATGAAATACATGGTTATTAATACAAGCATTAAACTTGACATTGGTGCGATACTAAAAGCACACATAAATATTATAAATAATAAATAAATATCCCTGGCGAATTACACAAATTGAATCTAACCCCAAAAGTAAGCAAATTATATACTTGTGTAATGGGTGTTAGTCAACGATACTAATACACATAAATAATTAAACATATACCAGAATAAATTTAGTAAACACCCAGACCCGGAAATGCAGACATCTAAATGTTCATCACACAAACGCCTGTACTCGTCGATAATCAAACCCGGTTAATCGGTCTAGTTAGGCGTGTACGCTACCTACTAGCCCAACGAGGCTTTCAATTTTATTGTCGCTTTTACGTATAGGCTGTTTAGGATGTTTTGCTTCCAAATTTTATTAATAAACATAGAGTTGAGTACTTCAAGGTTTAAGGTAACATATTAATCTAACTCGAAATAAAATGAATTATATATTGTGATAAATTGATTATATTAAAAACATATCAAAAAGGGTTGCTTAAATCCTGGACAGAATATTTTTAAATATTTTTTAAAAATTCATTTTTTTACTGTCAATTTGTTTGCAACGAAACAACCCTTACGTTGATATAATATTTTATGTTCTATTATCCAATAATAATAATAATATATAGCCTCTGTGGTCTAGCGGTTGTTGGGCTTGACTCATGAGGTCCCATATTCGACCCCTGGTTCGAATGGAATAAAGGAAAATTTGTTCTTTTTTTTATGACAATGGAAGGAAAACAAGCAGACGGATTTCCTGATGGTAAGAAATTCCCTACGCCTAAAGACGCCAAAGGTGATAATGGTGCATTGCCAACCTGAGGCCGGGATGTTAGGCCTCGAGCAAAAGTAAGTTTACCGGCTACCTTACCCTCCGAACCGGAACACGACATGAATAGGTAAGGCGGTGGTACCAATCCGGGCGAGTCGCTGCTAAACTCTACCACCTAGTAATCTATCAATTTTCTAGTAAAGATCTTTGGATCACATATATGCCAGGTTGACGATAGGTTTGCCACTGAGGCACCCACGGCAATAAGTCCCACAACTGACACATTATTGTAAATAGGTACATAGAAAGTAGTTTAAATTTCTTCCTTTTTTTGTCTTTCTGTTTGAGTTGTTTGTTTCTCTTTTATTTTTGTAACCAATATAAATTACTTACGCTTACACATAAATACACACACCTTCACGCCACATAGTAGGCAGATAGTATCCAGTGCCAAATATAACGATCCTAGGAGACCTTCCTGGAATATTGCACATTTATTATCCTTCGCACACAAACGCCGATTTCGAATACTTTTGACGCCTATCATGATAATCTTCAGCCTGATAATCATTACCGTAAATATTTCACTTATTTTCCTTTAGTTATTGTGTCTCGAGAGATACCTGTGGAAATGGGGACACAAAAACATTATGCTAGATTCAAAAATGTCAAATGCTCCCTGCGTGTTTGACAAAAACTCCTTTCTACTTTAACTTAATAATTTCTCTAATTTTATAAAATGTATGCAAATTATTCTATATTTGTTTATAGGTGTAATAAAAAATTATGAATATCCATAATATATTTAAAGATAATACAGATATCCACCTAAAATTAAAAAAATAATTTTTTGAGGGTTCATAAAATTCAAGCCTCGTCAATAGTTAGTCATTCAAATGTTAGGTGTGGACGTAAGCTCCTTGACTGAAAGGTCAAATATTATCAAGAGAAAATATATTAATAATAATCCTATCCAGTGAACTTCGTATTAGTTGATAAAGTATAAGTAAATTAATAATAATTATAAGCCGTATTAAACCATTGCTTTTTCCATTTTCACTACTGAGGAAGACTCATACTTTGGCAGGCATAATATATCTCGGGAACATATCATCGAGAGCTGGAACCAAGTTGTGTCTAAAGTTGACAATCTTCTGTCTGAAATTTAGTTTTGGGGCCAGCAAAATCTGGTGCAATTTAACCCTAGGAAGACACAAGCTTGCGCGTTTTCTCTCATCTCCTAGATTTGAGAGCGTTTCCCTACCTGGCCACAGCCTGCATTGGTATACTTGGCGTTGACATTTATAGTGACTTTCAATTTCGTGGTCATCTGGAGGAAAAAGCTTAAATAGCCTCTAAAAAACTTGGTGTGCTCAGTAAAGCGAGACAATATTTCAAGCCGACCCATCGCTTACAGCTATACAAAGCCCAAATTCAGCCGCGCATAG
Source organism: Calephelis virginiensis (assembly GCA_002245475.1). Taxonomy (NCBI): domain Eukaryota; kingdom Metazoa; phylum Arthropoda; class Insecta; order Lepidoptera; family Riodinidae; genus Calephelis; species Calephelis virginiensis. Next base: position 72,628 of record NJDC01001286.1, read on the forward strand.
AGTACTGTTCTTAACTCTGGGCAGGGGCTCCACAGTACCAGGTCCTTCTGTTTGACAATTCGAATTGTCAATAAACGGGCAATTACCAATCGGCTTGATTCCTTAGCGCTGCGTAGAAATGGTGGGTCCTTCAAGGTTTTTTACCGGATCTATCATGGGGAATATTCTGAGGAGCATGTTGGTTTGATACCAGCCGCTGATTTCCACGTTCGGACTTCGCGTCAGACTCGCCCATCATCTCGATTCGTGGCGATCTACAACTGTGAGATTCCAAAGACATTTCTTGCCTCGCACAACACCTTTGTGGAATCAGTTACCGAGGGCGGTATTCTCAAACAATTATGACTTAGGGACCTTCAAGAAAAGAGCGTACTCATTCCTCAAAGGTCGGCAACGCATCTGTGATACTCCTGGTGTTGCAGATGTCCGTGGGCGGCAGTGATCACTTTTCATCAGGTGACCCACTTGCTCGTTTGCCTCCTCTTGTACATAAAAAAAATGGAGTAACTCTCCCGACGAACTGCGTTCCACCCGTTCTTTCTGCATGGAAAAACTTCAAATGTTGTTTTCTAGTTACGTTGCCGGTTTACCTGTTTTCTTTCCTTTTTAACCTTCTCTAGACTTTCACAAATAATTTAAAATCGAAATTAGCTGCTTTCCAGCTGTTTTCAATTTTTGACGAAACTAACGAACAACATTTGACTTTTACATAAAAGAATAAGAATTATTGTTAAATGAAACAAAAACTTTTTTCGACGGTATAGATTTAAATATTTTATGTATCTACTAACTAATTTGACTACAGTAAACTGTTTTGTCTCTTTCTATTGCTTTTGTTGAAAGAAGACGGTACATATTAACTTACAATTACTATAGCGTTACTTGAAAAGAAATGTAGTGCGAATATATGTGTGTGTGTATGTCTGTGCGTGAGTGTGTGAGTGTGGGCGGTGTGTGTCGGGGGAAAGGGGGGACGTGTGTGTGCGTGTACGTGTGTGTGTGTGTTAAAATGGCAATATATATTAAATATTTAAAAATTTATTAACATTAATATAAAAGTACAAATTAAATTACTGCAATTGAAAAATAAACATAATTTTTTGACACTTCATAAACAAAATACAAATTTATGACGAATTTAGTTTAAACATCAAATGTTATATTTATAATATCAGTCACGTGATAATCAATAAAATTGTTAAACTTGTGAACCGGTCACTGCTAGAATGATATTGATTAGTCTCTACTATGAATATAATTACGATTTACTTCGAATATATATTTACAAATCTCATGCCAGATGACATGTAAGTGTAGACTATAATATATAAATAAAGATATCACCAGATCCAGACAATCTTAATTTTGTAATATCACATGTGCCTGAAACGATATAATAATACCCACTTTATGAGTACAATCACAGACACATTGGCTATTGTTGTATGGTATTTTTTTCCTCTTAACTATTGTCTATCATATTATATAAGTATTAGTATGTTTTTATTGTACTTTTAAAATGCACATGCAATAACAAAATATGATTAATATCACAAAAAAATAAATAATGCGAGACGCTTGAATGTTAATATGCTTAGATGCATGTTTGCTACTAATACTGGTCTGATACACTAATAATCAGCAATAATGTATAAAATAAAAATGAATCGCTAAATGTGTTGGTAAGCGCATAACTTCCAAACAACTGGACTGATTAAGCTAATTCTTTTTTATTGATTTAAATATTATCAGGAGAAGGTTGTTATGAAAAGGAAAACCGGGAAAGTTGCAAGTAAAATGGGAAAAATAATACTTCGTTATTTATCATACTGATCGGGTGAAACAAAGTTCGCCGGGACAGCTAGTTCATTCATAAAAAAAATATTGCTTAATAACATTTTTGCAAACTTTATTGTATACAATGTAGACAATAATGTTAACTTATGCTAAGAACTTATGCTATCAAAGAGATACTCACTGTAACGGAGCGTCTGCCACGAGGCTAACGCTGCCTATATTACCTTACACACCTATGCTACTATAACACGGAACACAGCATTAGCGAAGTGAATACTAATTGCTGTTAATATTTTAATTTCGTAAGAACTTTCTAGGCTACGGTGTTAAATATACTAGAAATTTCTATACCCTTGTGTTAAATATCGTAAAATCGTTTATTTACTGTAACTGTGATTACATGGTGCAATTAAGTCACTGCAGCATTCTTTTAGGCAAAACATGCCTATGCTAGGAAACTACGCTCTTCCATACAATTCTTAAATAAACAATTTAAATCAGTTATTCAAATGCTTTTAGTTATATGACATGTTCGTATACTACAATGTGACTAATCTGATTCTAACATCATCGTGATTTATACAACAACATACATATAACAACAAGATACATATAAACCTAGAGCACTTAAGCGCGCGCGTGTGTGTGTTTTTTAATATTTTAATATTTTAACGCTATACAAGTGTATTTATTTGTTAGCTTTGTTGTTGATATAAACTTATTTTCTCTAAGAGATTTTCCGTTTCTATATAAGTTTTATTGATTAAGTATTTAATTAGCAGTAGTTTTACTTACTCGGTAAGTTTTTGAATATATTTTTATCTGTTTGGTGAATTTATTACATAAATTAGCTAAACGTTTTAAAAATTGTGTTCTAGCAAATACGATTTTGGTTGTGGGATCATAGGGTTTGCAAATGTCATTATCTTTCCTTCGTCTTGTGTTGATGTTAGGCTTATGGGTTAGGGTGTTATGCTATTTTGATATTACATTTAAGAAATACAGCTTTCGAACTGACAGGACACCACTGAATTTGTAAACGTCATCTGCTGGGAAGTGCTGTTTTTTGAAATACATAATCTTAACTAGGGCTCTTTGAGCTCTCTCTACTTCAATAAATCGTGTTTTAAATGTTCCGCCCCATATCGGGATACAATAACAAGTAATAGATTGAACTAGGACGACACATATGTTATTAAATACGTTTTTTGATGTGTGTCTGGAAAATATTTGTCTTAACAGTCCAAAACATCCAGTTAAGTTTTCTAATTTTCATTGCGATTTGGTCTTTTGAGGATACCAAGAAAGTTTCTGATCAATTTGAACTCCTAAGTATTTTTTTCATCTACTCTACAAATACACGGCAATTGCACGTTATAATTCTAGTTAAATTAATGATCCTTGTAATATGTAATCGATTTTTAAAAAATATACGTAAATCACTATATTACACGATTACATAAATATAATAATAAAAATATACGTAATTTCACTTTAGTGATCGACAGTACTACCACTTGGTTCTTACATGTGACAGACATAATCTTCCAAGATCCCTGCGTGACGTGTTTCAGAATAACCAGATTATATCATTATTCTAACTTAATTCTTGATAATTAATACCTGTCTTAATGGAAAACCTTGTTTTTCAGAATATGATATTATTAACTTGTAACAATTATTACTCAATAACAAAGTGTTACAAATGTTGTTAGATCTCTTTAATCGAAGTATAGGCACACTTAAAAAAACTCCTTATATTTGTATTTTTCCCTTTGTTGGTCCGGGCTCCTTTGCAGAACAGACCATCTGCCTTCCTTTGCAGGCGGCTCGTAAAAGGCGTGCATAGGCTTACCATCACTAACACCGTGACATCTAACTAGGCGGTAGAGTTTTGCAGCGACTCGCCCGGTTTGGTACCACCTCTTTACCTATTCCTGCCTCCGTAACGTCATGACGTGTTCCGGTTCGGAGGGTAAGGTTTACCGCCCAGGTAAACTTACTTTTGCTCGAGGCCTAACATCCCGACCTCAGGTTGGCAACGCAAAATTACCAACTTTGGTGTTTATAGGCGTCGTGAATTTCTTACCATCAGGAAATCCGTCTGCTTGTTTGCCTTCCTATAACAAAAGAAAATATATATTTTTAGGTTTAGATTTAACATATTTCAATGAGATTAAAAGGCAAATTCATGCTAATCACATTTTTTTAGATTAATAACCCTGCGCTGCTTCAGTTTATACATTTATTTTATTTTAAAGATAAAGCAAGAGTAATTTTAAAATATACAATATTATTATGTAACACAATGATATAACGAAATTTGAAATATTTTTTTTTGAATTATAAATTCCCTTAAATTATTTGTATAGTGATAAGCAAACTGATTTCTATTCCTTTAGTACAAGTTACTTAAGCATTATAAATAACAAAAAGTATTTGCAACTTTATCCCCATGATACATAGGCGATAATGCAATAAACCACTCGTTAACAATCCGATTATCTCATTCCGACGGTATTTGTTCTGGAGCGTAATGGCTTCCCGTAATATATGGCGCTTCTGTGTTCAGGTAATGGGTGATTATAGGAATTCAAACCATGTTTTAAGAAGATAACGTTCATTTTAGGTTGTCCGAGATTAATCGATATATTGTTTTTGATTTTTAACTGTTTTTCAAAAGAGGCTGTTTTCTGTTTCCATGTGAATATCTTTTTTCTCATTATATGAATGTAGCAGATGGATTTAGTAAGGATAACAAATTGCTTTTAACCATCTATTGCCTTTGTTGTCTATCGGTCCATGTGTTGGACTTGACTTCTTGAAGCCCCGGGTTTGATTCCCGGGTCGGGCTGCAGAAAAAAAATTTGGTTTTTCTGATTTTCTATTAAAAAAAATTTGCTCGGGATTGGATATGTGCCCGGTTGACGATAGGCATGCCACTTATCACATTGTTGGACTTAGTATCTTCGGTTAGTCGTGGGTGCCTTGGTTGTGCCTCTGCCCATCTCTTCGGGGATAGGGGCGTGACGATATTTTTTAGATATATTATATCAAAGGTATATTGGTAACTGATGACTGGGATGGTCTATATAAGTGTACCGGTACTTTCCTTACATGAACTTGAAAAGGCGAGTATTTGCGTTATGGTGGCAGGGACTGATACGATATACAAACATACTAACATATCTTCACGCCAAGTATCTTACGTAGCAGGCAGAGAGTATCGTGGGCCTGGGCCCGATCCTGACATTCCTGTCTGGCTTCCTTTATATTCATAACCCTTTTCATACAAACACGCCTGGCTCTTGACTTTGCTCAAGATCGACTTCGGATAACATTCGAGCATTCTAATCGTGGGATGTCAACCTTGGTCACACTGGGTACCTCCATCCACATTCGTAATGTATAATATCTGCTTTGTCAATCTTTCATCTATCCTTCTTTCCACATGACCGAACCAGCGAAGCATGCCCTTTCTAATTTTAACACCAACACTTTCTTACAATCCCATTCTTTCTCGGATCTCACTGTTACGAATGTGGTCAGCGAGTGTTACACCACAGATTTTCCGTAGCGCTCATACGACTATGTATCATATCATTATTCGTGCATCACCAACAAAGGATGGTGGCAGCTTGCAGCTTATCTTATCTTCATATCGAGTCTTTCTTTTCTTTAGTTTTTGGCATTCGGATAGCATTTTGCCACTAGTCAATTATAAATTTGTATCAAGTTAACCAATTTACCAAAATCGGGTTTCAATTATACAAAATTAGTCACAAGTCGTCAGTAAAAATCATGTCTAGTCATGAGGAAAGCGGTGGCCTCATTACTCAAGCTCATATTATATGAGATTTGGCGGCAACGGGGAAATACACGATTCGCTAATTCCTTCATGATTACTTCATTTCTGCACTTTCACTGAACAAAATTATACAAAATGCCAACAAAATTGACTAATTTCACTCAATATAAACACGAAATTCAATAATTATGAAAAAACTTCGACCATCCTTTCTCTTGATGGCGCCAAAACTTCATATCGAATCACTTATAATATTGAACAATGATATTCAGGCGGTAGAGAACTGATGTTCTTGTATGGTATAAATAACTCGGACTATCTGTTCTGGAACTCCATGATTAGGTGGCGACTGTGTGACCACTAGCTAAATGTGTTAGCACAAGAGTAGGTTTGTCACATCACTACGTCAATAGTTCAGTTTCTCTTCCAAAATAGTGCACAAGTATGGTTAGTTTTTGTAAAAATCTGTGAACCACAAACTTTGCACCAAAAAAGGTTTTCCGGATTTTTTAAGCGAATTGAAATATAAGGAGGTTAATTATCATGTAACTGTATAATATATATTTGACCGCCCCGTTGGTTGAGTGGCTAGCGTTCACGCCTAACTACATCGACTTACCGTGAGGCTCGGGTTCGATTCCCGATGGAGCAGGCATTTGTGTGATGAACATTTAGATGTCTGCATTTCCGGGTCTGGGTGTTTATTAAATATATTCTGGTATCTATTTAAGTATTTCTATGTATTGATATTGTTGACTAACACCCATAACACTAGCATATAATTAGCTTACTTTGGGGTTAGATTTAATTTGTGTAAGTTGTCGAGGGATATTTATTTATTTATTTATCAATGCTTGTGTAGTAATTGGTTTTGCTTGTGAACTTGTGAATGGATTTTGAAGATTTATTATGGTTGAAGTTAATTATAAAGTAGGTCATAGTATCGTAATACAATTTGATCAATATTTTGAGCTACATTTAGCCATGCATATTTTTTGTGCAACTTATCGTTGGAGCAGGTTTTTTGCAGCTTGATATTTAGGGCAAAACCGTCTGCTGTAACTAGTATCAATCAATGTCTTAATTATCTATGCAATTAATGTACCTAGATGCTCTTAGCTCATAACACTGTATGTGAACAAGGTCTGTATCCAATTAACGTGAGACACCTGATTGATTACTGCTGATAAGAGTAATTGGTGAGTATCACCTTCTACCAGGTGGAATTGCAGTAATATTATACTAGAATATTATTGAATACTATTAATTATCTCCATATTACAGTATCTTTTTATCTTAGCACAAACGTCTGTATAGTGAACTCTGTAATTAATACGAAAGATATCTTATTTTATTTCATTTTACCATTAAAGGAAAAGTTACAACTAGCAAAGTTAATAATACAAAAAAGTTGAGAGGTGTCAAGGGACACCCGGATGGAACGAAGGTCTCTCTATCTCTATCAATCTCTAGTAATCTCTATCTCTATCTCTCTTATAGAGAGAGACAGACAGAGAAACATGAAATAAAAAAAAGAAAACAAAAATATAAAAAATAATAAAATAAAAAAAATAGAAAATGAAATATATAAAAAAATTGTCCGACCCGGGATTCAAACCCTTGACCTCTTGCAGTCAAGTCCAACTACTGAACCGCTAGACCACAGAGCAAAAAGTATCGTGACAACATTTTCGTAAGAATTTTTTCCGTCTAGCCCCCATTCACAGCGCGCAATAAGGAACTTCGTTCCAATAAATATTTTATATAGGGCCAATTACAAGTTTTCACTTATAAATATGTTAAATGTTTATAGTAACGCATTTACAAGTAAATTAAAAAATAACAGTCTATAACTATAACAGAGTAAGCAAATGTTGCACACCAAGAACCAATGATGGTCTTGCTGGTCTTTTCTCTGTAAAATAATATTTTCTTGAAAATTCTATCACTATTTTCCTATCTTTAACTAACAACACTAACTGATGCGCTTAGTTTGAACAGCCCAACTTTGACGTACGTTTTATTTTCTGTTTCCAACAGATCCGGACTTGCGACGAATAGTGCATGTAATTTATTAAATAAAATTTGCATTTCAATCGCAAACCTGTTTAAACTTGATTGATTGGAATCGTCGTAAACCTTTAAAGAGTAATATTTTTCATTTTGATACATATTGTCGTCAGCGCTTTGGTGGAATTTCTTTATAACAACACACTATTAACGTCTTTTCACGGGGAAATAAATTACTTCTTAGGTTAAAAATAGAAAATCTTAGACATTACTTTCTGGGGAAAATACTAACTACTCAACACAATTTGTAAAAAAAGATTATTACTTTCCAAAATTTACTTATTTAATTTACCTTTACTTAACTGGTTTCGATATTTAAGCATCTTCAGGGCGATAACAACGAAGCTTCACTATATTTCAAATTCAACTCAGCTGTATTCGAAATTAGGATGCTTGAATAGAGAAACCGGTTGACTGAAAAATAACAAAAATTAATAAATTAGAATTATTTTACTACACGTATTTATTTTCATTATTTAGTTTACTTTAATTACAAGTATTATTTGAAATTGTGTTGAGTATTCGTTTTTCAAACAAGTAACGTCTACTTTTTCTATTTAATTCACATAAAAAAACATTTGTAATGCTTTGCTCAACTAAAATGTAACTTACTCTATTAGTTATTTATTTATTTAGAACATTTTTTTTTCAAAAAATGCAGCTAGTACTTTGTCTGTCTGGTTTGTCCCGTGCTATTGTATCTGACAAGCGTAGCATTGTTGTTTTTTCTGAAATGAAAAAGTAGTATGGTCTCTCCAAATAAAGTAACCATATTTTTAGCACGATGACACAAAAATTACTGTTTGAAAAGATATGTAAGGATCAAAAGGAAAACATAAGCTTCTAGTAGTTTTGACTATTTACTATTTAGTCAAAACTACTAGAAGCTTATGTAAACTTGCTTTAAAGACGCACTAACTGTTTTTCTCCAGGAACACTGTAAGTAAACCATTGTTATCCTCGGTAGCGCAAAGCGTTTTAGTTGTAGCTCATGAAATAAATACTAAGTCAGAGTAAATATTGGTTCACCTTTAAACTGATATGGTGATTGGACGGAGCTAGTGGAACTCGTCAATGACCGCCTCATTGTTCGAGTGGCTAGCGTACACGTCTAACTACATCGACAAACTGCGAGGCTCGGATTCAATTTGTGTGACTTGTCCAGAGATATTTATTATACTAGTGGCCGCCCATTGGTCGAAATTCGACCATAATAAATTTTAATATCTTGTTTATAAGAACGCCATCTTAATTTTTCAAAGCCAACTACTTTGTTTCCATACTGTATGATTATAGATTGTGCCATCTGTGATCTTTTATCGTTACCATCAATATATTTGTTTATATGTGACAAATGCATGATGGTGTGGGTAATGTTTTATTTATTGAATTAATGTACTTTATAAGCATTATTATTACAAAATATTAGCGTTTTGGACTTCTCCTATACATAACCTATGAGTGTGCCAAATTTTATGCTCCTGCGTGAGCGTAATTTTCATAAAAAAGGGTTCAAAGTTTTGGCATCACGTGTTAATATATAGAATAATTTCATAGGCACAATCATAGTAATGCATTAAAATACAGTAAATACTATATTATTCTGTCTGGTCACATTAAGACAATAACGAATAAGGTTTCAGCTAAACCTCTGATTAATTTACGAGTTTCCCTGTGAACTGTGTTCGGAGCTGCCAGTTGATACATGTTTTAAAAATAACTTTAAATCCACTCCTGTGCTCTCACAATTTCCATAGTAATATATGCAGCTGCTGTATTATTTTTTTATTTCACAGGGAGAGACGAGAATTCATAATGAAAATACAGTTTCCGATACTGGAAAAAATCCTTCCTGTATTGAAATATTGAATTAAACTGTGTTCAGGAAATCTGGAAACTAAAGAAAATAATTTCATAAAAAATTTAACGATCAGTCAATACCTACTGAAGTTTTTAAACATGACAAAACAATTGATAAAAAATAGTATCTTCAAGCCCGTATTAAGGAGTGGCAGAGGTACAAATAGACTACCCACGACCAGCTAAAAACACCAAGTTCCACAGTTCAATGGATGGCAAGTCTATTGCTATCTGGGCTCTTCTCCAATACTGGGCAACGTCGTTTATATTTTGGAATATTGAAAACACACATTTTCTTTTTGTTGCCCGAACCAGATATCGCAAATGGCAAAAGGCGAAAGAGTTTCTATATGGAACAGGTGGCAAACGAGTAAGCGGTTCACCCAATGGAAAGTGATTGTCGCTCTCCGCAAACAACTGTAACAGCAGGGATCTCACAGTTGCTTTGTAGTCCTTTTAAAAATAGTGAACATTTTTCTTGAAGGTTCCCAAATGGTAGCCAAGGTACAGCCAGGCTACGTCCGGTTAGCCTGTTTCTTAGAGTGATTCCTTCGCCTTCAAAGAGACTCCGATGCGGCGCTGCCGAGGGGAGTCGGGAGACTCCTTCAAGCCAGCATGCGACTCCAGTGGCTGGAGTCGCTCCTCTTTCAGCGCGGGAGGAGGCCCGGTAAGGACCGAGCGGGTTGGTGAATGCCAACGCGACCCCATCTCGCTCCTAGCCAGGCGGCGCGAAAGTCATAATGTGGTTTTTAGTCGGTTCAAGTCCGACATAACCCACTGTTCTGCGCCGAGAGCGGCAGATATCCGGGAGGATTTTTCACACTTCAAAAACCTAGAGTGATAGATGGCAAGCCTATCGCTACCGGGCGTTGTTTTTATTATAAAATTATATTTTCTTTTTGTCGTCCGACCTGGCTCTACTAGACAGGGTTATATTGTTCTTTTATTCATCACCTCTTTTACCAAAACTTTAACATTCCAGCTTCAATTCCCAGGTTGAGCAACTCAATAACGTGCTTTTAAATTTTCTACCAAAAACAACGATACTAGAGATAAGATAAAGAATAGTCTATTCTATTCTAACAGTCCAGGTGTTGGATTTAACCTCACGAGGACACGGGTTCGATTTCCGGGTTAGGAAACAATAAAAAAGTTTTTCCAATTTTCTAATAAAAAAGAGTTTGTCGGGATTGAATATGTGTCCGGTTGGCGATAGGCTAATTGTGCCTCTGCCGAACCTCTTCGGGGATATAGGCGCGATGATACTTACTTACTTATTTAGATAAATAACTAGTTAGCGGTAGGTTTGGCTAGTCATTGGTGCTCTAGTTGTTCTGCCTACATTGTCAGGAACTCGGCTGGTAAGTTATTAAAAGCTTAAAAAATGTTTTTTTTCTATTTTTTGTTCATGGAAATAGTGACTTTTAGCGGATAGCTTCACTTCACATAAATAAACCAAAAATGTCAAGAATTCCAATTTGGATTCAACAAGAGTGATTTAGAACAGTGCAACAGAACTTTTTTATCAGCGTGGCTATTAATCAAGCCAGGCTACGTCTATTCGGAACAAAATAAGAAAAGCCTTTCACTTGAATTAAAATCTTCCGCGGCGTCTTTATTGTTTTCCTGTTTGTTTTGAGTCTGAAAGACGGTATCGGAATTCACTGTTAATTGTGGCATTACTCTGGAATTTGTGCAGGAAAATGAATTTCAATTTTTTAGTTTATTCCAAATGTTAATCAGAACATTGCACTTTTACTGTATTACCCGTGTTGGTCCAAACCCTCAGACAGTGTAGACGACATCAGACCCCTTGCATAGCAGCTCGTAAGAGATGAATAAAAGGTAAAATGATTCGTTTTTTTTATATTATAGGAAGGAAATACGGATTTCCTGATGGTAAGAAATTCACGCCGCCTAGAGACACCAAAGGTGGTAATGGTGCGTTGCCAACCTGAGGTGTGGATGTTAGGCCTCGAGCAAAAGTAAGTTTACCGGCTAAGGCAGTGGTACCAATCCGGGCGAGTCGCTGCCAAACTCTACCACCTAGTCGGATGTCACGATGTTAGTGATGGTAAGTCTATGTTAGCCTTTTACGAGCTGCCTGGCAAGGAAGGCTGATTGTCTATTTATTCAATCTACAAAGGAGGATATCTACAAAGGAGCCCGGAACAACACGGGGGAAATTCATTCATTCATTCATTACCAACAAGACAACTGTTAGGAGAGTGCTGTCCAGGCTCTTGTCTGGGTATGTCGTAGCCAGCTGATTTGCGCTTTATAACACCTCTGAAACAGGACTGCGCGGCACCTGCAACTTCTGTAGTGTCCATAGGCCACGGTTGTTTTATTACGAGAGCCGTATGGCCATGCGTATAAGCGTCGGAAAGAGGGGTGTTGTAAGTTTGATATGTGTTTGCGTGTGTGTGCATGGGTGTGTGTATGGGTATCTGGCATCATAACTCCTGAACTAATTGACCGATTTCAATGCATATTTTTATGTTTGAAAAATGCGTTACAGATAATTATTTCCAGTAGTTATTGGAAAATTTAAAAGAAAAACATCTTCACGCCCATATCCCCGAAGAGGTAGGCAGAAGCACAACCAGGGCACCAACGACTAGCCGAAGACACTAAGTCCCACAATGTGATAGGTGGCAAGTCTTATTTCCAATCCCAAGCAACATTTTTTATTAGAAAATTGGAAAAAAAATTAAATTTTTTGAATATTTTTGTGTGTCATTTAAAATCAATATTCTAAAAGTGATTCTGAGATTCCTTGTATGTTTTACATTCCTGAGTTTCCTACCGGTTGATGATTTAGTTTTTACATATTATGACGTTTAACCAAAAGTAAGTAATTAGCTCCCACGATTAGTCGTAGGCACCTAACGTTTTATTAATAAATAAGGACTAACAGAGGAGTAAAATTAAGTTGGTATTATAGTCCGTATCGCATTGTTATAAAGACTATGAGACCGGATTGAACCTTGGTGTACTTTACTCCGCGTTTATTATTAAGATGCCTAGGGTTCACCAGTATCAGGTGACAATAGGAGCGCCAGGCACTTATCCAATCCCAGTTTACGTTATTTATATACTTGATACGTATGTTTATCTAACTAGTATATTAACAAATATGAAAATAAAATAAACAGATGGTTATTTTGTAAAAAACCTTCATATTAATTTATAAATCATGAAAGACGCAAATGTTGCCATTACACAAAACAAAAAGCGTAACAAGGAACGCAACACGTTAAATGACGTGCAACATTCGCCTAACCACGCTCTTTATATACAATCCGCTACAAACAAGCCGACGGTTACAGAAAATTATCGTACATTTCGTACACAACAAAGCTACGCAAACCTTTGGTAATGGAATCATTAGTGAGTACAATAGATTAAATAAACCTTAAATAATATTCAAATTGCATGTTACAGTATCTCATTATTTATATACGCTACGTTTTTGGAGTTTGTTAATGGTGTTTTCCTTGATGGTAGAGTATCTTGTGGCTATATTGCCAGGTGTTGATCGCCTCGGTGATCTAGTGGTACAGCGTCGGACTTGAATTCATGAGGTCCTGGTTTCTATCCCCGAGTCGGGAAACAAAAAAAATAAGAAATATGTATTTTTAGTTTTCTTATAAAAATATTGTAGCGCGGGATTGGAAATGCGCCCGGTTGATTATAGGCATTATATATCTATAGACTAGTCGTGGGTTTTCTAGGTTTGGCTCTGCCTAGCCTCTTCAGGGATATGCGCATGAAGATCCTTTTTTTATAATGCCAAATTTATCTTCCGGTTTGATGATAGCAGCCGGTAGACTTACACATTATAGATCAATCATTGAAACCGCAATAGCTACACCTGTAACATCTACAATATCATAGACATATAATGGTTGTCCCTTACCATGAAGAGACCGAAGCTTGTTCTCTATAAAAAATATGTTGAACCCGTCCATATTTACATACAATATTCAGTTCAGATTTTAATTTAAATTGATCGACTCACCTACAAAATTGCAGAACATTAAATGCGACTTGATATGCTGACAGGAATTATTCCCATACTACTAGTGAAGGCAATAAGATTTGTATCAGTCAGATACGTTTAATTCGTAAGGCGGTGGGACCAACTCCTATGGGTACTCTCTAACTCAGTGTAACGAGCTGTACTAGTTTTTTAGATTTGAGAAAGATGCTGATATTCACTGGAACAAGTACACAAATCTCCTGGTGGTAAGAGACAACCATGGCCTATCGACAATTTAGATGTTACAGTTGCGTCTCTTTTCTAGAACCGGGATATTAGGCCTATTGTGAAAGTCTACTGGCCACCTCCAACCTTTTAATTGGAACATGAAACAGTGGCCTTGTTGCTAATGTTAATGTTGGTATACTCGACTCTATCGCTACTTCTTTGCCAGAAGCAGACGGTCTCATCTACTTAGTAGACCTAGATCAACGGGGTGAAAACTATTGGAATGCTATAACAGTC
>NJDC01001286.1:87187-108242 GCA_002245475.1 Calephelis virginiensis
TCCCTGCTAAAAGCACAATCAAGATATAAAATTTCATTCACTTATTCCAGCACTACATCATCAACCAAAACGCTTACATCCATTCTGGCTACGTCTCTTTCAAACACCATTTTTTTGGTTTTCATTGCATTCAAATGTAAGCCCCTTTCTTTACAATCTCCTTCCATAATTGTGACCAGTGTTTGCAGCTCAGATGGCGTAGAGCCCAAAAGTACAGCATCATCTGCATAAAGCAGGTAGTTCACCACTTTGTCATCCATACGCATTCCCACATTCAATGATCTTAACCTTTGAATACATTTGTACAAATATAAGATAAACAAGCGTGCTGACAACACACAAACCTGCTTGATGCCAATAACATCAAACCAAGGCGATATGTTGCCATCCACCCGCACGCATGCTTTACAGTCTAAATACATTGACTGCACTGCACGCAGCAGGGACCCGACTATCGCATAATCTGGCAAAATGTCCGAAAGTTCCTTACGTACAACCCTATCAAACGCTTTTTCGAGATCCACAAAACCGCAGAAAACCTTCTGACCAACAGCCAGATGCTTCTCTACAATGTTGCGGAGCGAAAACACTTGATCCGTACATCCTCTTCCAGACCTGAAACCGCTTAGAGCCTCCCACAATGTTCCATCGGATATCCCTTGCATCCTCCTTTCAACTATTTTTCCATACAATTTTGATGCTTAACTGATCAAACTAATGGCCCTGTAACTTGTACAGTCCATGCGTGAACCCTTGCCTTTATACAAGGGCACGATGACCGCACGTCGCCAGTCTTCGGGTACTCTGCCGGTCTTCCAACACTTGTTACAAGGAACCCAGAAAGAGTCCCGGACAGCAGGATCACCAAGTTTGATCATCTCAGCTGTAACCATATCTACTCCCGCAGCCTTACCATATTTCATACTTCTTATCGCCCATTCAACTTTTTCCATCATAATGCCGTCAGATGCCTCCGCTATTTGTCATGTCCGAGTCATGTGATTACTCAGAACCAGCGGCAGCATCTTAGGCACATTCATACATATCTCCATAAAATACACTCCACCGTTTTAACATGTCATGCGTGCTTGCAAGAATATCACCACTCTTAGACTTAATTCTATTCATTCTAGAGGATTAATTTAATTTAAACCTAAGAACATCTAGGCAGCTTTTACAAATGACAAATTTATAAAAAATAGTTTTTCAGAATTCATTTATTTATTTAGCCAACACAATTAGAAAAATGATATAACTATGACGTTCAAAACGTCGTGTCTTTAGTAGATATTATTTATTATGATTATAGACAAGGTAAATGAAATACCAAATATGTAAATTTGGTCAAATTTTGTGTGATAAAAAAGTAGCAATAAAAACTTAAGTTCAATTATGAGATCGAGAACAAACGCAAAAATTTTAAACGGTGTAATGGGTGCCAACACCCTCTTCCAAAAATCTGAAATTTGAATTTCCAAAAGAAAGAAGAAGACAGAGAGTTGAATTTATCAGAAAAAGCATAAGAGTAGGATAAATACGTTCGAAATAAGAGCGCTACGGAAAATTTATGCTCACTGACTGCATTCGTAACAGTGAGATCCGGGAAAGATTGAGGTTAAACGAAAGTGTTGTTGTTAAAAAAAGACGGCATGCTTTGCTGGTACGATCATGTGGAAGAAATGACAGATGAAAAATTAACAAAGCACGTGTGTACTGTGGATGGATATAGGTACCCGTTAAAACTAAGATTGGCGTTCTATGATAAAATCGCTAGGGTTATATCCGAGGATTATGTCAAAAGTCTCCAAACCCGGCAATATTGTATGGAAAAGGTAATATACAGAAAACCAGGCAGGTCTACAAGGATCGTGAGACACTTGATACTTGGCGTGAAAATATGTTTAAGTATGTACGTGTATGTGTAAGTAATTTACGTTTGTTTTAAATTAAGACAAAAGGAAACAAGTCATACAAACAGCTGAAAGGACTTTGTGTGAAGATATTTACAAAGTATAAGTCTACTTACAGCCCACCATTGCTTCGCCCGGGTATAAAATATACATATAAACCTTCCTCTTCAATCACTTTATCTATTAAAAACGCATCAAAGTCCGTTGCGTAGTTTGAAAGATTTAAGCATACAAAGGGACGTAGGGACAGAGAAAGCGACTTTGTTTTATGCTATATAGTGATTATACGTAATCTTTACATGTAAAAATAAATGCCCATTTCTCGTGGTCATTGCATCATGCCTGAACGGATTGACCAAATTTAGTTATTTTTTTGTTTTGTTAGCTACCATCAGGAAAAAACAGGGAAAATGCGAAAAACAATGTTTTAATCCCTTCATTCTGTTAGTAGTTATTATCAGTAGTTAGTAGTTAATATCAAACAATACGAAGTTCTCACGGTCAGCTAGTTCATCTATTGTCTTAGTTACTTATTTTATACTTTGGTAAGCTTCAAAAGTATGTTCTCGCCCATATCCCCATAGAGGTAGCAAAGGCACAACCAGGACACCCATGGCTAGCCAAAGACTATCGCCAATTGGGCATATATACAATTCTGGGCAATGGTATTTTTAATAGAAAATTGAAAATACTCATTTTCTTTTCATTGTTGCCCGATCCGAGAATCGAACCCTAGACCTCAAAAGCCCAGTCCAACGCCGTTCCGTTACACCACAGACGCGATAAAAAGAGTTGACAAACTTTAATATCCTAAAGGTTGATTTATTAGTTTAAATTAACCAAGTAATTCATGTTTGTGATAACGTTTTGTGTACAATAAAGGTATTATTATTATTATTAAAATTTTATCTTAAGGATTTTCTACATAGAACTTGGCACACAAATAGATCTTCAACAGTTTTGTGAGTAGAGGCAATAAAACCCCACATTCTTAACATTAAAGTTCACTTTTCGTTTGCCACCAAAAATCGAAATTATTTATTTAATTAGCTCAAATACGGTCAATATTAATAACCTACCTAAGATAAAAAATAAGGATATTTTAGACCAGTTGCGATATAATCGCTGTTAATTTTTGATAAGGAACAAAAATGTCTTAGCAACAAATCTCTAAAAGGCCTATCCTTATCTGTAGATAGGTTATTAATATATAATAATATAGAATCAGTGGTTGAAACAGTTAAACACAAGTATCATTGTATTAGAAGGCCCCGTTCTTCTATACTTAACGTGTTTTTTTATTATTTTTTTAATTTAATTGTTCTCAACTAAAAGCAACAATCACAATATTAATAATCACACATTCTTAAAAGACTATTACATTAAAACATGACTGTGACTATGGATATTCATAAAAATTTTGGACTACTTTTTAAGAAATACACGCGGACGGAAAAGTATGAAATTTGGCACACTTACTGCCTTATTCATAAACACGGAGTAAAGTACTCCAAGGTTTAACCTGGTATTATAGTCTTACAATGTAATACAGAATTAATCGCCTCTGTGGTCTAGCGGTCCGGGTGTTGGATTTGATTGCATGGGGTCCCGGGTTCGAGTCCCGGGTCGGCCAACAAAAATAAATTTGAATTTTCCAATTTTCTAATAAAAAAAAATGTTGGTTGGGATTGGAAATGTGCCCGGTTGGCGATAAGCTTGCCACTTATCACATTGTGGGACTTAGTGTCTTCGGCTAGTCGTGGGTGCCCTGATTGTGACTTTGCCTAGCTCTTCGGGGATTTGGGCTTGAAGATACTTAATACAGACTATAATATCAACTTAATCTTACACCTACCCTACACCACATTTATTAATAAGACGGTTAAAGTTTATGTGTAGGAGAATTGCAGAACGCTAATATTTTTCAATAATAATGGTCTAAGATCCGAAGTTAGGTCGACTTCACCGAGCTGATAATAGGATGAGACCGGTTTTATAGCAAATTTAGTATACCAGAAAACATATTAAAAATGGGTTGCCTAAAAAAATCATGGACAATATTTTTTTTCATTTTTCAAAATGCTTTTTATTCATTAATTAGTGCAATATTACGGTTTTATTCCGACTTGAAGTAGGTATAAGACGAAATTGCAGAAGTTAAGTCTGTTATGTTGTGTTATGTTATATATCTGGATTGCCAGCTATAAACAGATAATTGTCGATGCTAGTTACTTTCACGGAATCTGATAATAGAAAAAAAATATGTCACCATATGTGCAGTTTTATTACAATTTTTACAATTTGTATTATAATTTATGTTGATGTATAGAGTTGCCTAAAAAAATTGGAAACAACAAAATCATTTTTATAAATTGTAATTAAAAATGTTCGGTCCAGGATTTATATAGGCAACCCACTTATAATATTATCACTAATATACTTCCTTAACTATAAAATATGTTATAATCTATTATCAGCTCGGTGTAAGTCGATATAGGTTTGGATCTTCTACTATAATGCTTAAAACGAGCATAAAACCAAAACAAACATAACATTACATACAAAAGATCACAGATGGCGCACAAACTATATCCATATTATAGTTTAAATGGGTGACCATTAATTTGTATAAAGTAACGATATTATAACTCAAAGAAGATTTCCAGATCGAAAAAAATATATGTTTCCTATAAATGACCACTAATAATGTGCCAGTAGTGGCAACTAGAATCTGGGGCTGGAAGCTGAAAAGCAGACGAATTTTTGTAATGATTAAAAAATATGTAACTAACTAGACACAAGATGTTCACAATTGGATTTCACGTTCACGTTAATTTATCAGCTGCTTTCCAAACAGATACGTCAATGACGAGTTTGAGGATTCTATATAATATGTAAATAATTAATCATTAAGTAACCTATAAACGGTTTATATGAAAATTGTGTGTATTAAATTGACATATTTTAGGTACTTATACATTTTGTTATGGTATTGGAGGTCAAACAAGCAGACGGATTTACTGTTGGTGAGAAATTCACGCCGCCTATAGACACCAAAGGTGGTAAAGGTGCGTTGTCAACCTGAGAACGGGATGTTAGGCTTCGAGTAAAAGTAAATTTTCCGGCTACCTCATCATCCGAACCGAAACACGTCAACGCCAAGCACTGACATTGTGGCGGCAGGAATAGGTAAGGCAGTGGTACCAATCCGGGTGAGTTGCTGCGAAACTCTACAACCTAGTCAGATGTCACGGTGTTAGTGACGGTAAGCCTATGCTCGCCTTTAACGAGCTGCTAACAGGAAGGCAGATGGCCTACTTTGCAAAAGAGTCCGGACCAACACGGTGTCATTTATTTTACAGAATAAGTATTAATACTGTAATTTAAAAGTTACTTACATTCTTCAACCACAGTGTTTGCTGAACCCTTAACTATCAAACTAAAAAAGAGTAACAAAAAATACTTAAACAACATATTGACTTTAAAACAGTTTATAAAATAAGGTAGAATTCTGAAGCCAAGTGTAATCTGACCTGAATGTTTAGCTATTTTGATATCTACCGTTCACTATACTACCAACTGATAGTCATAAAGTAATGCGGTTTTAATGAAGGTTCCGCACATTTTTTTAATATATTTTCCTGCAAGTCCGTCACAGGTTCACGTAGGTGTACAAATTTCAACGTTATCATAATATATTAGCTTCATTTTGTAACACTCTGTCCTTTGGAAAAAACCGTATTAATATGTTTCGTAGTTTTGAAGATGTATACATATGGACAGACAGCGTAAAGCTATAGGTTTGTTGTATACTATGTAGTAGCGATTCTCCGTTAACAAAATTTTTCTTCTTGAAATCTGTCGTTACATTAAAAATAGCATCTTTTTTTTATTTTAAACATACCTAATATGTATTTCGGTTTTTAATGGCTCCAAAGAGGATACATTTTTTATTTGTGTAGGGTGTGCTATAATACTGCTAATATTCTCGTAAAACAAAAGCTTCTTGTCAATACTGAAACGTGACAATGGCGAGCATTAAGTTTATGGGGCAGATATAAACAGAGAGATGTTACCAAAACAGACGTGTTGTTCCAAAACTCTTTCTCCTAAATAACATAAATCGTGTGTACAATTTTCTTCAAACTGTTGTTTTTTAAACCAAGGGAGGCACCCTTACCTTTTTAGATGATTCTATACTTAAAACCAAATAACATCAATCATGAGTACTGATTTTATGGTAACATAAATTAAACCAAATAAATGCTATACTAAAATGGATCCCTGAAAGTAATAAAACCCACCCGCACATTTTTAGTATTATCATTTGCATTGGCACATCCGCTATTTGCTATCTATACGGTAATTTCGCATAAATGAGTAGAAAGTTAAACAGTGCAATTACGGAGATCGCATAGTAATATAGATATTGTCTTCTTTTTAAATATGTTGAACAATACCTTTGGAAATACTAAATTATCTTTATTGGGATTGATAAGTAATCACATAGTCAGTTTCCATTGTTGGTATTTTTTTATTATTTTTATTTAATTTTTATGATATTGGAAGGCAAACAAGCAGACGGATTTCCTGATAATAAGAAGTTCACGCCGCCTAGACACCAAAGGTGGTAATGGTGCGTTGCTAACCTGAGGCCGGTATGCAAGTGCTGACTTTATGGCGGCAAGAATAGAAAAAGCGGTGATAACAATCCGGACGAGTCGCTGCGAAACTCTACCACCTAGTCAGATGTCAGGTGGTATATTCTTCAAAGAAGCCCGGACCAACACGGGGATAACATGATGATACACAAGTCACATCTAATTCTAAAAAATAATAAATTTCAAAATTTTGCAGTTTCAAACAGATAACCACAGTGAAATGAGTCACTATCAATTACTAACAATATCACTGGTGCTATAATGCTGTACAATTTTCCTGGGTCGGATTCCTGGTTCAAATTCTTAGCGTCAAAATTGGTGTTAGGTACTGTCGTGTATGGACAGTGGACCTAAAATGCCAACTTTAGGACATCGATGCATACGACATCACATATAAATACCAAATTGGCCAATCAAATAACCAAATCACTCAAGTTGGTTCTGAAAACTATTGATACCATAGTCTCTGAAACCGGTGTGTATACATGAAAACGCTAATGACTGAAAGCTGGGCAAATCTGCAAAGATTGACATTTTGCACTAGATAATATTCTTCACTTACCCTGAAAGGGCTTTGGCGTTAAGATACATTTATATGAATACCATCTTTGAACTATTGTTGTCTTTTATCACCAGGAAAGTTATTGACTGGTGCGCTACCTTATCCTATTAAAAAACTGCAATAAACTGAATTGACGTCAGTAATCTCTACAAAAAATAAAAGAGGTTTCCATTAGAGCCTGACTGGGTCGAAATGGGAACACCATAAAAGTACGCTCTTTTAGGCAAAAAGGAACGTTAAAAAGTTTATTCGAAAACGATTATTGCTAGACATACAATAGAAAACAAGGATGTATGTCCAACAAAGAACATTTAACTCCTATAAGGTTTGTTAACAAACATGACTATAGACGTAAAAAGATAGGCTAAATTGAAGATGGTTGAATGTTACGATCAGATTCAGTTTTTGCACATCACCCTACTATCAGTGTTCTTTCTGGTTATAATAGATTAAGCTAACTCTTGCTTTTAACTAGCTGCCATGGAGGAAGGCAGATAATCAATTCTGCTGAAGAGACCCAGAACAACACGGGGAAAACTGATGGGACTCATTAGGGGCCCATGAAATGACAAGGGCATTCTCTTTTGGTTAGGTCACGTGGAAATAATGACAAGGAAGATTTAGGTACTATTATTTAGGCGAATCAACAAAACAGGTTTCGGGTTTCAAACTTTGTGTTTTAATACTAAAGTTTATCTTGTATTTTTTAATATAGTTTAACAAGCTGCGTATGTACTGCGTAGGAGTATATGATTAGGCGGGAACAGACAGCTACATCATCATTGCACAGATTATCTGACGTTGACAGCTACTTCTTCTTCTTTTAACGTTCAAACGGCGTGAACATCTATAAAATGCGAATGTGAACCCGGGGACACCGAGGTTGATAATCTGCGATCAAACAGATCAAGTTTTATTCGAAGGTGATGTCAGGAATCTTTAAAACTTATTAACTTACGAACTCATCTTCACGCCAAGTCTCTTTTGAGGTAGGTAAAGAGTATCAAGTGCCAAATGTCACGATCATTGCATGACTGTCTAGCGACTTTTACATTCATTACATTACTTTATTGGGTTCCATCTCCCTTCCATCCCACTCATAGATTATATCGCGCAATAAGAAAAATGGTTCTGAAAAATTCGATCGATCAAGTCTAAATTGTGTACAGTACAACTATTTAAATTATGCGCTTCGTCTTTACCTTTTTTCCTCTTTTTACACTTAATAGTTTTATTTTTAAATTGACTGACCTTATCTAAATTTAAGCGAAAAGATTAATTATGTGTAGTAACAACTCTATCTAGATATCTTTAAAATACATTCAGGTTTCCGAAGCTTGACGAATATAGCCGAAGTGCATAATTTAAATAGTAGTACTGTATAACCAACACTGTAATACAATTTACCAGTTATAAACTACACAGTTCAAGTAATAACTCAAAAAATAAATAAAATACAAAGCAGTCCCGTAATCGTAACTATAAATTAACGGCCAGCTGCTGAATAATTAAAGATATTCGTTCGAAAAACTTTATGATTGCTTCGAAATTAAAAAGCATATTTACGATCTCTCCTCTGATTCAGTTAGAGTCTAAGGAATTATTTTTGAATTATTTAACGTCATCTGAGCTGAAACGAGTCACATATAAATTGCGGAGCTCCCAACTTTATTTAGGCTGTGTACACACTTGCGTTTTTGTATATAAGATAATATAATGACACGATTTCGATTTTGGCCAGTTTCGGCCAAAAAATCAAATTTCGGCCACAGTTTCAGACTCAGCTTAAATGTACGAACTTTGTTGTTAGTGATATATTTATATTCAGTTAGGAGCAACCTTTTTGTTAATAAGTTATTCTTAACACCCAAGTCCTCGAAAATGTAGGCAGAGACAGTCAGGGCTTCTACGATTAGCCGTAAGTACTTAGGCCGCATAATGTGATACAATATGGAAAACATATTGCCAACCAGGCACTTAGCCGATTCTAGGCTACGTTGTTTCATTACAAATTTAAAAAAAAAAACACATTTTTAGTTAGGACATTGAACCCAAGACCAGATTTGGTCAACGTCAAAGGAGAACCAGTCTATTTACTTCTAAAATAATATAAGTACTCGAAGAACTTCTAAAATAGGAGTTCAAAGAATATTTTTTTTGTTAGATTTGAGTATAACATAAAATACTATAAAACTTACCTTGTGGCGGTAGGAAGAGCTTATGGTTTGGAAAAAGTTTAGCTCTATGTCAGTTTAATGACTTAACGTACCATGCGGCCTTACTCAGAGACGTCAGTTTACGTTTTTTAATATATCTTTCAGTCATAGTTTCGTATTGCAAATGCTGACTTTATAACTGATTAAAAGACAATAATTGACGTATCTGCATACCGCCATTAGTATTGAACACCATGCCATTTCGATCCCGTTATTTTGTTTTAAAATTAAACAATCTGCATAATTGAGTTGTATACAGTTTATGGAAAACAATGATTCAATAGTAATTGCAGAATTCTGTTTATAAATATCGTATTACAATTTGCCATTCCGACCGAGATGCTACAAATAATAACACGACTAATGAAAACATCTCGAAATAGAGGTTCCGTAATTATAGCTATAAATTTACAGCCAGTTATTGAATCATTAATGTTTGCATTAAAAACATTGCAATAGCTTGACAAATACTTTGAAACAATGGATATAAAACGCATGTTAATGATGATTTAATTTGATTCAGTGAGAGTAAAGAAAATAATTTATTAATTGTTCGATGTCATCTGAGCTGAAAAGAGAATGTAATAAATTGCATAAGTAGTACTAGACTTAGGCAGGATAACAACGTCGAATTTAAAATCGATCGTAAAATTGCATTAGTCAATTGTCAAAAATGTCAATTATTATGTCAGTTTAATCCGAATATTAATAATCTATCTAAGATAAGAGATAGTGCTATTTTGGATCAGTTGCCAGGTAACCAAAAACAAATAAATAATTAACAAAAATGCCTTAGTAACAAAACTCCAGAAGCCGTATCTTTATCTGTACAATATCTGGGGGCACTGGAGCACCCCCGCCAAGACGAGTCTAACGAAGCGCAAGCGCCTACCTTTTCTCGAAGCGGTTCATCGTATTTTTGAACCTTCATAACTTGAGTTTGGATTATACTAGATAAACAAAATTTTCAGGATACGATATCAGTGGTAGACTTAATAAACTCTAAAATTTCAATTGCATAGCTTTTATACTTTAGATTGTATTGATATCTAAAACACCCCGATTTCGTCACTCACTCACTCACTCACTGACTGATGATCAACAAAATTCTTAAGATACTTCCTGAAGTCCTAAAAAGCTGAAATTTGGTATGTGAGCTAGTACTAGTACCTAAACAACAACAAAATCCTAAAACTTGGATTTTTTTTTCCCCAAACCCCTTAAACTAGGGGGTGAAAATTTGTTTGAGAATTCCGCAAATTTTGATGCTAGAGGTCTGAATGCGGCCGCGGAGGGGTAAATCTTTTAATTGCGTCGTATAAAAAGTGCTGCAGTGTGTACGAAAAAAATCCCAAATCCCCCCTCCCAACTTTCCTTCCCTCACCCCTGTATCTCAAAAATAACAGCACGTTGAAGAATTTAGTTTGTGGTATCGTATTAAGAGGTCTAAACTATAGTGTAACAAAAATTTGAACTTTCCCCGTCCCCCACATTTTCACCCACCTTAGCCTGTATCTCGAAAACTACAACACGTAGAAAAATTTTGCTTATTATATAATCATGTAGAGGGGGCAAAAAAAGTAGAAAATTTTGACGCTAAAGCTCTTAATCTGAAATAAGGAGTCTGCTGTTATTAGTTTCTAACCCTACATGCCCAGCCCTAAATCGATAAGCCCTAATTTTACTACAGCCATAACTCGCACCGCGTAGTTTGTACCGCGTAGCAGAATTTTCCCGCTATGATCTCGTAGGCGTGCAAACCGTGGACTTAACTGGCGAGTCAGCCGCACGGAAGGAGTTTAAAATATTGTATAGATTTTTAAGCTCAAGCCCATGTGATGAATAGCAAAAAGTCCGTTTACATGCCTATCGATTTAGGGCTGGGCATGTAGGGTTAGAATCTTGGCTCTATACGAGATCTGGTTACTTTTTGACAGTGCGAGGTATATATTCCCGTCTTGGTAACTATTTCGCCTACTTTAGTTACACTTTAATCAGAGTTAGTGACAGCAATGTTTTACTAGTTTATATTGTTTCTAGATGTGTTGGTCCGGGCTCCTTTGCAGAACAGACTATCTGTCTTCCTACCAGGCAGCTCGTAAAATCCGAGCACAGGCTTACCGTCACTAACACCGTGACATCTGACTAGGTGGTAGAGTTTAGTAGCTACTCACCCGGATCGGTACCACCGCCTTACCTATTCCTGCCACCATAACGTCATGACGTGTTCCAGTTTGGTGGGTAAGGTAGCCGGTAAACTTACTTTTGCTCGAGGCCTAACATCCCGGCCTCAGGTTTGCAACGCACCATTACAACCTTTGATGTCTCTAGGCGGCGTGAATTTCTTTCCATCAGGATATCCGTCTGCTTGTTTGCCTTCCAATAGCACAAAAAAAATGTACCAATACTTTACAAATATTTTTAGAACAAGTGTCAGATAGACATCTTTTGATCTCTCAAATAAAAAAAAAATTGAATTTGCGTATTTCCAATTTTCTAATAAAAATAATGTTGCTCGGGATTGGATATGTGCCCAAGTGACGCACTGTGTATGGTGCCTTGAAGCAACAGTTTCCTCTTACAATCAGAAGAGTCTACTTGTTTGCTTAAAAAAATCATAACTTTTTAATGATTTTACCGCGTATTGTAGTCTTAGCCTAACCCTGAAGTTATGACGGAAGTTAAATTGATATTACTCGAGCGCGCCCTCGACTTCCTCAATCATACTTATGTGTTGACTTTGCAAAAGTCTAAATAAATGTGTGTATTATTAACCAAGGAATGTTGTCTCACTACTTGAATTTTTCTTTGTCACTCCAGAATACTCGAACAGGTAAAAGCTTTCTTGCTAATGTATTTAGATTTGATTTTCTTCTTCTTTTCACGCTAATGCAAAGTGAAGGAGGGCGTTGTTTGAATTCTTTATCTGGTTTTGCATTTCCTAAACTAATGCATGCTTTTGTAGGAGTTTTCAAATGTCACAGCTTAGCATAATAGTATAGAATTTATTTGATGAAATTGCTGTTCATCAAACCTTGTTGAGTTCAAGGTGGAGATTGATTTCGCACATTAACTCTTGCTCTAAAATTTCAAATTTGATTGTTTCGATTGCTTTTATTTACAAATAAACACTTTCTTTTTTGGGAATTTAAAAAAGTAAGTACTTGATTGGAGAACGCGAAATGTCCATGGTGACCATGCACTCAACTGGAAGCAATCTATTTTTTAAAAGTTTATTTTTCATTGGCTCATATCTTTAAGCCAACTCCTGCTTTTGTATCCAGTCTGTGACTTATAGTAAATTTTATAATATTAGGTAATTCGTAATTATAGCAGGTAATTTTACTGGACAGATTATGGACGACAGGTCTAAAGTAGGAAAAAAAAACTTGCAACAAAATTTTCCATTTCAAACATTATTTTTTAATCAGATTTGAATCTGGAATAAAAAGAAGTCTATTTAAATTGCACGAAAATTTTAATGAGTAGGGGTGAAAGCAAGTTCATTAACGTATAATTGGACGGTATCGTATGTCGCGTGGCTCTGAAACCTTTGCCTAACCTTTTGCACCAACGATCAATTAAAAATTTATACCTTATTTATTTTTCTATGGCAATGGCTATTATTAAATATATGATATGGCTAGCGCGATTATGTTTAGGTTTAAATATAGTAGTTTCTTTTTTTTTTTACGAGAAATGAGATAATAAGTTAAGATTGCCCCTTTCCATTGTGTTTTTTTTTGACTCAAAAAAGTGACATCGTGAGTTTTGCGCAAAAAGCCACCGGCTATTCTATCTGAAATATACTCATAAAAGTAAAAGTCCCAGATGTCTATCTCTAATGGTTTTTATAGAAATGCAAGTAAAAGATCATTTGACCTTTGACATAAAATATTAAAAAATGGTATTTAAAAAAAGTACATAATGCTTAGCGATTAACAACAATAGCAGGAGCTAACGCATATGATTCTGGTATAATTTATTAAAAAAACTTTAATGGTTACGATATTAACAATGTTTTTTCTATTTTATTTTTTATTTTTTGTTTTTTTTTCCAGGACGAAGTAGAATGTCTGATTGACACAGGAAGGTTCTTTCGGCTTAGCTCAATTACTCATAAAATTCTCAGGTTCGAACTACACAGAAGTTTTGAGAAAATTAACTGTCAAAATTAATTTTAGGGCTACCACAAACTTTATAAACTTTTTGGATAGGTAGGATTTTCCTGTACTAAATTATGTTTGACTAGAATATGTCATTCTTACAGTTTTCTCAACAATTTACGTAAATTTATCAAATCCCAAAGTAAGCAAATTATAACATACTTGTGTTAAGGGTGCTACCCAACAATTCTAATACATATAAATTATTGAATAGGTACCAATTTACGTCTAATAAATACAAACATTTATGTCCGTCACACAAAACCCTGCAACTCGGGAATCTGACACGAGTTGTTAGTCGATGAATTTAGGCATGCACGCTAACCCTCAAAGAACGAGGCGGACAAGATAAATTGTAATAGTAATTATGATATTTACAATTATTTAAAAAAAAAAGTATCTTCACGCCCATGTCCCCGAAGAGGTAGGCAGAGGTACAACCAAGGCACCCACGACTAGTCGAAGATACTAAGTCCCACAATGTGATAGGTGGCAAGCCTATCGCCAACCGGGCACAATTCCAATCCCGACCAACATTTTTTTATTAGAAAGTGGAAAAATCCAATTTTCTTTTTGTTGGTTGACCCGGGATTCGAACCCGGGACTTTATGCAGTCAAGTCCAACACCCGGACCGCTAGACCACAGAGGAGAAAACTTTAAATACTCACGTTATAGTTTAAAAGGTAACAACTATTGCGAATCGCATTTTGTTGCGAACTAATAAGCACTGCTAGCCAGTATTGTTGGCAATCATGAATGTATCGAGTGTATTACTTATTACACTAAATATCATGTTGTCTTAGTTCTACATCTTATTGTATTTATTAATCAAGTATTTATTTTAGCTATAATTTAAACTATTTTTTTTGTCATAAAGTAACTGCCGGTACTGATATTGTTAATTTAATTATCTGAATATCCGCTTGAATGTTATGTTGACCGCTAAAATAAGTAATGATATCGACTAAAAAACTTTATAAATAGTTTCCTTGTAGCAGTAGTCCACAGTCGTCGTTCAATTTTGAATTAGTGAATATATTTGAATATATAAGCAAGAATTGTTTAATTGGAAGACCTCAACAGTATGGATTACCGCGGACGATGAAGTTATTCAACAGTTTAGATATGTATTTCTTAGCGACTTCCTAAGGATGTCAAACATCAAGGCACACGCCGGTAATACGTCTGCTGTCAACCGGCACACTAGCGATATCGCGCGTATTTACTGTCTATTTCGTAGTAAGAAATTTGTCGGCTTCATTTCCATTAAATAATGTAAAAAAATCAAAACTATGTTACATAACAATGAGAGCCGGAACTTGTTGTAAATTTGACAACCATTTTTAACCGAGTTCAAAAAAACGAGGTGGTTCACAATTCGGCCAGTATATTTTTTTATATATGTACACCTATTTCTCCGAGGTTTCTGAACCGATTTAAGTGATTATTTTTTTGTTTGATGTGGAATAGTTTCGAATTATTTCATTCAGGTTGGCTAATTAGTTTTTATTTTATAAGGTTTTTTTATTGAAAAGAAAAGAAAAAATATGTATTTGCGGAATATGAGTGTTACCAAGATATTACAAAATTATTTACGCGTTTCTACATATTCTACCAACTTGTGGTGTGCAAATATTTTTATAGTTATTAATTAAATTAATTATTTTAATTATTTACATACTATTTAAACACTGTTTTAAGTATTGATTACATGATTATTTATTAATACGATTACAAACAATTTTAAGAATATAAATTAATTTATCCTTATCTACCGTAAACTACTTTCACCTATCTCGATGTCTATTTTTATTAAATTAAATCATATCAGCAATAAAGTAAATAGTATTAAAAAAAGTATCTTCACGCCCATTTCTCTGAAGGGGTAGGCAGATGCACAACCAGGGCACCCACGACTAGCCGAAGACACTAAGTCCCACAGTGTGCTAGGTGGCAAGCCTATCGCTAACCGGGCACATTTCCAATCCCGGTCAATATTGAAATTGAAATTAAAAAAAAGTGTGTGTGTGTGTGTGTCAGCTACGACGCACGGTTGGAGTTTACTCCTTACGAACGATAATTATGATATATATCGAATAGAAAAAAAAGGGTAAATGAACGCATCTGCTAAAATGATAAGAGAAATAAACATATATCTGTAATTATTCGGATTATTTAAAAAAGAAAGTATTATTAAAGTATTACATAAAGTATGTTACAAAATAATCTACGTTTTAAATTATTCGACTAATGTCAATGTCATACGTAACTGGACTGTGGCGGAGCCGAATGGTGACCCGCTCGGGGCGACTCGACTTTTGTTCGACCGAGATCGTCAGTCCTGAAGGAGAAAAAATTACTGAAGGACTGAAGCGGTACGACTTACATATGTTTGTCGCTTTCTACGTAACGCCTCAACTTTTCGTGTTACACTTGACTTTACTCCTCATAAAATTTCCGTACCGGGCCTTATAACTCAAATCGTTTCTTAAGGAGTAAACTTCGATTAAATTAAAATGAAAATAACTACGTCTAACTAAAAAGTAAAAAATAATAAATTTTCAATATTCTTAAGCCCGAAACTAATAATTATATTATAAGTATGTATTAAATAGACTTGGCACCGACTTCAAACATATTAGAAAAAAATGGCATATATAAATAATCGGTAGTGTATAATTAATTTTAAATCGTCATTATTTTTTACTGTTTAGTTTTAAGTTCGTTTTTTTTAAAGAACTACTACTAGTACGTTTTATTACTATCACAATTATAGTGAGGCTCAGCGCAATATGAACTTTTACTTGATGGGCATAAATATTAATTTCAGCTGGTACAGGTATATTTTAAGGGATGCTCGTGTTTTCACTCGACGCTATGTGATATCTTTAAGCATAAATTTTACTAGCAATTTTTAAAAAATCGCATCTATCATACGTTGGTAAAGTTCGGCCGTTCAGAGAATGCATTCCTGACATCTATTAGTTAGTCACGACTAGTGATGGGCACAACATAACACTGAGTTCGTTACCGTTCCTCCAAAATGAACCGCCGTGTTATTTGTAAGATTATTTTCGTTTTAAATTGGCGGAATCATTTAAAATTTATATTTTCGTTATTTAAGTGGAAACCAAAAAAGGGTAATATTAATGTAATAAAATTGTTTTATTTATTCTTTGTAACAAAGTTGCAATCTGTATTTCTGAGCAATAAAGTACATTGAATTGAATGTGCGTACATAATATTAATCAGACTCCGATTCGCTTGAGGAGGTGGTTTCTTCATCCTCATCTTCACCTACATGTATAATTATATTATTATCAATAACAAAATCAATCCTGATATCTCGGTCAAAATGTTCAACAATCAGATTTTTAGTCTTCTCAACAACCTTTGCCCAGTCTACTCTTGTGATGTTCTCGCAGGCTTCTTTTAATAGGGTCATCATCTTTTTCGTGCTGAATGGCGGGGATTCCAAGAACGGGAAATCGTGTGATGGGCGTTTAGTCATGTCTCGTCAATGAACACGACATTATCCCAGTTATCATTTTTTTTTGCTTCTCTCAAAAAACTTATCCGTTTTAAAATTATGTCATAATGTTCTAATAAATTTTTTTTTGTCTGTTTTTTTTTAATACGAAAAACCAATATCTTTTAAGATTTTAGTGAAAGCAATTTTATCCCCGCTAAACAGTCCAGCTTCTCTTAACGATGCCAAAAGCTTCTTTCTGTTCAGAAATTCATTTCTGGAATAGTTACCATATATATGATTTCTGATTGCATCAGCGTCAAAGGTGTCAATATCTGTCACGAGCTTAGTTCTACGTTCCTTCTTTGGAGTACGTAAAATGTTATCTTCCATGCCAGTAGAGCTGAACTTTTCTTTATTAATATTTGTTATCGTTCGTTTGCTAACTCCAACCGCCTGAGAGACGCGTTCTCGTACTTATACGACAGATACCAGGGGTCCGCCATTTTGCCGCTCCCGCTCAAAGTGATCTTTCAGCTTGATGATTAACTCACGAGCTCCACTTTTCAATGTTTGTCCACGTTTTGGCATTGTTATGCACCAAAAGTCACAAAAACACAATCAAAACCCGATTTAGCGCCGATGTCAGTTTGAAAACCAGAAACAGTCCATTAAACGAAAGCCGGGTAATCAAATAAAAACAGATCGAAAACAGACGACTGTTTTAGCGTCACAAAATGGCGGCCCATAATGCCATTTTGGGTTACCGTTTTTAATCTAAGTATAAAAATGCTAGTAACACCATTTGGGGTTACTATTTTCAACCTAAATATAAAAATGCTACTTTCTTTCGCGCGTTCGGTTTGGTCGTAGTTTTATTTTTATATTTGATAAAAGTTATTTTATAGTCCATTATTTTCAAATTCTTAAAAAGAAAAACGAAACGTATTATTTTATAAAGTATAACTGTATAAGAAAATATTACTGTTATTGTTAGCACAGCACTACAAATATAAAGCGCTGACATAACCTTGTCATAGCGCAGTTTAGATTTAGAAAAATATTGTTTACCAAGTTATTTGACACTCAGTTTGGCACAATATTATAACATTAATTGATTATTGATATAATAATGTTGTTTTAATGCTCGTCACTTGTTAAAACGGTAAACAACCAGCAATAACATTTTTATCGTAACTGCTACGCCATTACAAAGTTACGTCGTCAGTTCAATCGCGACGTGTCAGGAACGCATTCTCTGAACGGCCGCAGTATATATAACATTACTTATTCTGTACATGTTTCGTTTTGTACAACGAGCTGAATCGCACAATTAGCCTTGTTTCTGCTCCAATTTCTTCAATAATTTGTTTCAATTATTCTAAAAGCTTTTACTATGATAATGCAGGGGAAGTACTTACTAGAAACAATAAACATATCGTTGGTGTTAAAAACATCGGAACATTTTTACAATTTTTAAGAACGAAACTGACAAATGACATTACTGACTATACTCTATGTCATCTATATAACTTGCCACCTATTAGCGTTAATTTTTTTTAGAATATTTTGTCTAATTAGTTAAGTCACACTAGTAAATTTAATTTTCTTCAAAATTGAAAAAAAAAGAATACAAAAATAGTATTATCGATAGAATCTATATTTGTTATTGTCGGCACTTGGTGGAACTCCATTATACACATACTTTTTTTAGGTAAACGTTTGTACAACCAAATAGTTACTGAACGTTAAATTAAAACAGAATCTTTAGTTATGAAACTTTGACTATGCTGCAAACTGTATAGTGAAACCGGTTGGCTACAGAGCACCATAAAGTATGAAATAAAATGTATGGTGGAAAAGCAAAAGCGTTTACCTAAAAAAGTGGGTATTATCAATGATGACAAACATGTTAATAATTTAACTGATTACTTATGTATTTATAACTTAAAACTTATTATAATATTTTACCACCACAATGCTATGTGAATGGTCGGTGAATATGAAATAGTGGGATGTTTATATCTAATTTTTAAAATATATAACAATCTTCAGCATAAAGTACACAGTTTTGTAATATTTGCGCACTTTAACCATGAGAGGTCGTTGTTGTGCCACAGTAACCATCAGCTCCGTATTTAATAAAATTTCAATACATTTAAAAATTTTAGAAATTCAATAGCGTTCCTAAAACAGTATGAATTCCCTAGAAAACAGTAAAGTCAGAAGAAATCAAATTTATATATAAAAAAATAATAGGCCGTGAAAGAAGTGCCAATGTAAGAAATAAATGATGAAGTTAACCCTTTGATATGAATTGAATAACGTACGAGATTTTATGAAGTAAAAACAATTCTACAAGAGTAAGAGATTTGATTCAAACGTGCGTCTGCAATGCGAAATGATATTCTTAAGTTTTAGCTCCTACAGAATATATATGTGAGAAAACATCAGTTGCGTGTTGATCTAACCTTTATTTAATAGTAGGGAAGCCCGCGGTGCTAAATGTTTAGTAACTCCAGCGTCATGGGGACCCATTGCATTTTGTCGATTAATAGTGGAGAGTGAAAAAGGTCATACAAGGTTTTTCTTTTTAGCGTTGCGTTAAGTGTCTAGGAGCTGAAATAGCAATTCTAGTCACTTGTTCATAGCGGAACTCATCAAATATTAATAACATATATGCCTTATGTGTCTCCGATGACAGAAATATGTCAACCAGACAGCTTGCCGTAATGGAAAATCAACATATATATGACTTGGTTTTTTAAGTTTCTGAACCTCCTTCTTCCGTACGTCTTATTCAAATCATCAGAAAATTTAAACATGAACTTATTAGCATGCAATAAGCCCGCCGTACTTTAATCTGACATGCTCGAGTATATTTTCAAGCCAAAAAAATTAGACAGAAAACCCTACATAATATAAATATACCCTCTATAATATAGAGATTTGAAACATAATGGAGGTGCTTAACAATGGTAAAGCGTGTCTCCCATATTTTAATCTGACGCGCCTGAGTTACTCACAAAAATCCTCTTTTGGGCTCCCCTACTTTTAAGTCTACAAACTGATAGGTGTTCAGTGTTTATAATTTTCAATGTGTACTTTTACAATATCAAGCTACTTCGTGAGTTTAATTTTGAAAAGATGTTATTATTAATTCTAATAAAGCTAAGCGACGATGAGATGTGAAGAAAATCTTCTTATTCAAAATATTTTAAATTTTAAAGCTGCAATGCTTTCATTGTATTTTAATCATCAATATGTAATTCAATCAGTCCATGGTAGGTAGCAAATACAAAAGAATTGGTTAATGTAACGTGTATGCGTAGGGCATCTTTCTGCAAGATCACGCCATGTAAGTTCATTAATGAATGCATTCATGTATGTGAATGACCAATAATCAAAAACTAATGACAATGATTATAAAATAACACTAAATTTCGAAATTTTGTTTTAGAAACAATAATGTATACTCATTTCCATTATTCTAAAATTTGTCACCTATATTTTATACAAATTTCTGAAAATCATGATGTCAATGACGATGATCTAATACAGAATCAGAATCAGAATCATAAAAATCTTTATTTACGTGAACCATACAAGGGGTACTTGGGCGCGTCAACATTTTATAATATATAAACTTAGACAACCACGTACGATGATTGACTGACTCACCCCGAATTTATAATCTAAGACCGGATCAGAATCGTGGCCACACACTGAAAAGATCCAGCGAAGGAAATTCAGAGAGCTTGTCTTTTTTCAATACTAATAGTAACATTATAAACTAGACTAAAAATACAAATTACAATCTAATTTTAACTTAAATAAAAAGTAATAAATCACATTACGAAATGCAGTGGGAGATTGAAACCTCTATCCCCAAGCATGTTCCTTTTCCAAAGACTATGAAACCTTATCCTCCTTTCCTACATAATTTTGATATTATTTATTTTGTAAACCTTTTTAAAAGGTAGGTCTCTAATAGCAATGGGCAGCCTATTGTATAAACGTATACATTGTAGTCTAGTCGACAAGTTGAAAATGGTACAAAATAGAGATAC
>NJDC01001288.1:0-11955 GCA_002245475.1 Calephelis virginiensis
ATGGGTGTTAGTCAACGATACTGTTACATAGAAATACTTAAATAGATACCAGAATAGATTTAATAAACACCCAGACCCGGAAATGCAGACATCTAAATGTTCATCACACAAACCGGCCCCTTTCGGGAATCGAACCCAAGCCTCGCGGTTCATTGATGCCGTTAGGCGAGTACGCTATCCACTCGACCAACGAGGCAGTCAAACACTGTCATTATGGCGGTTTTTACCTATTGTAACTTGCTGGAACCTTCTAAGGGTAAGCTGTGAACAGAACGCTACCACCAGCGGTCTTTTTGATAATGAACCGTTTAACCTATACTCGTT
Organism: Calephelis virginiensis; assembly: GCA_002245475.1. Classification (NCBI taxonomy): domain Eukaryota; kingdom Metazoa; phylum Arthropoda; class Insecta; order Lepidoptera; family Riodinidae; genus Calephelis; species Calephelis virginiensis. The sequence goes on from NJDC01001288.1 coordinate 325, forward strand.
TCTTATGAGCCAGGAAGAGAGAAATAAGTAATACTACTACCAGCAATAAAGTGTAGGTCTATAACAAAACATAAGAGCAGACCTATGCGAGTATACAACTCTTAAAGACAGATAGACAGCGAAGGCTTAATAATAGGGTCCGTTTTTACCCTTTGGGTACGGAACCCTAAAAACGAAGGGAAAAATCTGTATCCTGCTTTTTACGTGACATTAGTGAGCACAAAAATCTCTTTTTCTACAAAAAAATTCAAAAATAGTTATTCGAATAGTAATTGTCGGGAAAAATAGTGTATATCGTTCATCAAGTTTTTGTCCATTTCTACTAAACTTCATTGAATCGGTTTAACAGTTTTGGAGTCAAACGGAACATACATAAACACACATAATATACACTTTCGTATTTATAATATTGTTACGGATGAAACTGCAGCTTGCTAATACTGAAATATCTTTAAATAATATTTACATCAACTGTAAAGAATATTAATACAAAGTAAAATTGTAAAGAGGGAAATAATATATTAACTTGTACAAAACATTCCAGATGTTTAAAGATAGTCTCAAAGTTGTTTATGTAAAAAAACTCGAAAATGATTCGGCAAAGGGTAGATTATTTCCGATCCAATGTTAGAACCTTCGTAAGCACTGAGGCTTTATGCAAAGGACCTGAGTCCATAAAGAGACCGTAAAAGGTCTGAACAAAGAATGCAAAGTGAGCGATCCCGTAAACTTCCCTGGCCGTGGTGTCTTTACGATATATTTATATTCATAGCATCAACTCCAGCGCGTAAAATTTCGGGCAATGGTGATTCAGAAGAAGGCATATGTAATTTTGTTTGAATAAGTAAAGGGGGAAGAACAAAGACTATTTGATCTGTCTCCAACTTACGATAAAATCGCCTGAGGAGTATTTTTCATATGTCATAAATGGATTTCAAAGGATAGTCTGTAAATAGATTATTGGTGATTTATTGGGATTTATTTTTGGATATTTATGCAGTATTTGCTATCGCTTGCAGTTTTACGTCCGTGCGTTTTATTTGTTAATGTCCTGCTTTGATACTATTAAATGACAAATTATGAAATATGATACAAAGTGGAGATGACAATACGACATTAAATTAAACTTCGTGTTCCTAATATCGGTCCCAGTCCGCATAAAAAATTTCATTCACATGTATCCAGTTACGTTTAAGGTTAAGTCACAGGAAATTAATTTTAATTTTTAACATTTTCTTGATGCTGTACTTGTTACTAAGTTATCACAGACAGGTTAAGGACCACCGCATCGGTAAAGATAAATCACATGTTGCCAGCTCGCCTCTTTAAGAGACAAGAACATTTGCACTTAAATTAGTTCATACATTTTAGTTGCAGATGTAAATTTTTGCATAATAAACTTTATGTCGTAGCGATAACAGTCATAAAGCACGGCAGAATAGTAGAAAACTTGCGGAAATAATGTATTCTTTCAATTACGCACGTTTCTAACAATCCAAAATTGAGTATGTGTGAAAGGGACCAATCTAGGTTCCTTTGTTTTTATTTCACTTTCTTGTCGAATCCAGTGCCTATTTATTTAAGTAGGTCAGTGGGTCAGTGTGTCACCGAGATCCTGTGACGTTGCAAGTGTTATTGCTAATTCTTAAGCGCACGCGTTTCAATTTCGCTGCCTTTGTAGTGTCGGTCGGCGCAAAGCAAAGTGTCGCCATTGTTTATGGTTGTAAAAAGGTATTAACTGTGTTAAATAGGACGCTTTGTTTTATGGTGATAAAGACACGATATTTAGAATAGGTACTTAGTAACATTTTTATGTGAATTGTGTGAATTTAGACGCTCGTTTGTGTTATTAATTATTTATAATGTCTCATTACAATTACACAGCTTCGGAGTACACCGATATGATTTTAATTTATGGGGAATCTCGCGGAAACGCAGCTTTAGCACTGCGGACATATAGAAAAAGGTATGGAAACACTCGTATGTGTCCTACTAATAGCCGCACTATTGTTCAAGCTATCCAGAGAATACGGGATAATCAACCGTTAATCCCACATACAGATAGTGCTCCTCCACGAAGACATAACCTTGATGAACAAATTTTAAATTATTTTTCACGCAACCCAACATCTAGCCTGCGTAGGGCAGGTCACCCATTTTCGTGTAAATCATAAAATTATTCATCAAGTTTTAAAACGTGAGAAACTGATACCTTTCAATTATAGAAAAGTGCAGGCGTTGTTACCCAGGGATAAGCCTGTAAGAAAGGCCTTCTGCTATTGGATTTTAAGAAAAAAATCAAATAACCCCGACTTCCTGTACAATGTGATGTGGACTGACGAAAGTACATTTACAAGAAATGGTTTATGGAATCGACAAAATCTTCGTCACTGGTGTGATATCAATCCATGTTTAACTCGGGAGACTTCGCACCAGTACCGATTTTCTGTTAATGTAAGGGCTGACATACATAGAGATACCATAATTGGGCCTGTTTTTTTTGATGGTAATTTAAATGCTCAAAAATTTCTAGAGCTTGTAAATGGACCCGTCACGGTGTACACGGACGAGCTCTCGTTGGATGTGTATAGCCGAATGTGGTACCAATTGGATGGAGCACCTGGTCATTCAGTGGTGTCTGCCAGAGAGCGTTTGTCTCAAATGTTTGGACAGCAGTGGATTGGCCGTCATGGACCATCGCGATGGCCTGCGAGGTCACCCGACCTCACGCCATTAGATTTTTTCTTGTGGGGATATGTTAAAAATCATGTTTATTCTACAGAAGTTGATTCTGTAGATGATTTAAAAAAACAGAATAATCAGATCTTTTGACAAATTAAAGAATATGGCCAATAATGGCGACCTTTTATCAAGAGTGAGAAATAGCATTATAAGACGATGTCATTTATGTGTTCGAGTCCATGGCGGACATATTGAAAATCTAAAATTTTAATATGAAACTAAGTGATTTAACCAAGTGAGTGTTATTAATAATTTCACAAAAAAATTCTCGAGAACTTTATTTATTTGGTGTGATTGTTTTGTTCACGAGGCATCGGTAACGTAGGTACCTACTCGCACCGCGCTGTTGCCGCTTCTATCTTAGTACTCACAGGTTAGTGACCTGATAACTACAAATGATGTTCTATTTCATTACCATTTTTATGCTATTTAGTTTGTTCGAAATTTTTTTTTAATTTCGTTGTCAGGATTTATTTGATAGTGACAAAGTATTCCTATGAACTATTGTTGCCTGTATTTTTATTTAATGTTGTATTGTTTTCTCCACGCTGTATACGAGCTGTTTGTCAGCGAATTCGTTACAGTAGAATAAGCTTTTAAATGATCTTACATCGCTCTTCATAGTTCTTTGAGGGTTAATATTTGCAAAATATGCTGTTTAAAAAAAATTGTCTTTGGGCATATCAAATTCCTTCAAAATTGGTCCAGCTTTTTACGATTAAGCGTAACAGACAGAAAGACAAGTAATAAAATTTATAATTTATAAAAATCAACAAATAGATATATGGATATTTAATAAATAATATAAATGTTGTGTTACGGTGCACCAGGTAGGAACGAAGTTCCTTCGGCTAATGTAGAATCGCCACAACTCATGAGTATATACTATATACTATGCATTGGCGGGCTGGAGTGGTAATAGAGAGAGAAGGGATAAGAGAACGAAAAGAAAGAGGGAGAAAGAGAAAGGTATTATACACTATTCGCTTGTGTATACGACTATCACGCCTGAGCACGTCTCATTTAACGGTTTTATTCCAACCACTTTTTCTTACGATTTTTACCATCACATTTCGGTTCGGTCGTGCAGCAAAATCCCTATCTCCTCCAAGCCTGCTGTAAGAAACTTCGTTCCAATAACTAGCATCCATAACATTAACACTGAAGATTTTTAATTTTTATTGAAGCGCCAAAAATTTTTTTTTGCTGCACAATACTCAACCACCAGTGTTCTAGTTGGTAATGATTCATTTAAATCTATGCTTGCTGCATATGATTGTTCTACTTGGCAGATCCGGACTAATACGGGAGGTTTATTTGGAATTACCAAACCTATACTATGTGGGTTCCAAAAAACTAAACTAAAAAAGGATTCGAAAATTTGTATTTAGTTAGAGCAATTTGCTCATCTTGGTTTGGGCACTCAGGTACCCACAAAGTTTAGTTTTCTGCAAGTATTATTATGCGTGATCGATAAAAGTGTACTTAAGGATTTCCCTTACATTTGAGTGTTACTATTCGTGCAAGTTAGCACAGAAAGCAATTTTGGACAGTTTTACGACTGGTCAGTTGGTAAGCTCGTTTTTTATGTTTCAAACGCAATCGAGTTTCATTTCGTAGCAATAAAACCGGTGTTATTTCGAAAGGAATACTTGGAAATTCTCATCTTAGTGAATCTTATGCTAACATTTTGCGTTTTAACAAGATCTTTCTATTTTTTGAGCTTCCGTCGGAAAAAGAGGGTTTAGAAGTTTGACTTTGTAGACGAATTAACTTTGCAACTTGCGCTGTGACGTCATTTATCATTGCCATTTTTCATTCATCATTTTTTATTTATTTATCACTTTTTGTATGTTGATAAAAGATCGGTTTGACAACGATAACAAAGATACAATCACTACTGAGCGTCTGTCTATGGCATCATAACTCCTGAACGAATGGGCCGATTTCAGATACATTTTGCAAGGGTTATTGAAAACTTTTATGATTTCGATTAAAAATTACTAATGTCGATTCCAATGCATTGCTTTTGTACTTCAAATGCTTTATTGACTAAACACCAAAATTAGGTATTCATTCTTTAAGGGGATTTCAGGGATGGATCCCACTTTTAACTTGTGCATTCAGGTTTAAAAATAATACAGTTGCTAGTTTCACGAAATTTAAATCAAATAAGTAATATGAAGATGAAAATTACTAAAAACCTATTTTAGTAGTATTGTATTTATTTACCTCTGCTGCGAGAAGACGTATAGATAATATGGGGATAAAAAGTAGCCTATATCACTTTGTTAAACCTCTTACTACGAGTATATCAACACATAGAAATTATACTGTGATTGCTCCTTTGCGAGTAACGACGTGATAGAAGGACAAACAAACAAATAAACACACTTTGGCATTAACTATATATATAGCACGAATTACTGAAAGAAATGACTTAAATATAATATTACTCCTAATGTTATGATTATTATAACTATTCGGGAAGATCTAGGTTGATATCAAATCGCTGCCGAATCGGTTTTATTCGAGGGTGGTGTCCAAAGTCTCAAAAAAGGCGTGATTTAAAAAAAAGATAATGGAGGAAACTAAGCAGGTCTACAAGGAACGTGATATTCGGCACTCGATAGTCGCTGCCTACCCCTTTAGGGACTCGGCGTGACGATGTGTAGGATTTTATTACGTCAGTTAAGTGTATTACAATTTTAACCTCGGATGAAAAAGGTGTGTTATAAATTTGATGTGTCTGTGGCGTCGTAATATTTAAACGATGGACCGATTTTGATTATTATGTAAAAAAGTAACTTGTGTCTGGATTTTCAAATTAATCTTTTAAACCGGATCCAGTCAAACACCCCTATATACCGGTTTCGAACGTTTCCTGTCTTGTAATAAATGGAATAGGGATCGTACAATAAAATAGTCTTAATTAAAGATGCAGTGGCCGTCTTTAATTTGCGATGGGTCGGAAAAAGGACATCGATAGATTGCTTTTAATGTCCTTAGAAGTCCTACGTCTAAGTGTTTGTCCTTATCAGTTTATTTATAGACGATTTAGTCTGCGAACTGCGTAATGTTGAGATATTATCGGAATAACTTGAAATGAAAATTTGCCACCGAAACGTATACTAATATATCTCAGATTGTATATACATGTTTATGTTCCGTTTTTACGTCATTTCATTTGCAATACATTATCATAAGTACATTAATGTATAATGTTTGTATGTACGTTCTTAGATTCCAACTGCTGAGCCGTTTTTATTCGGTTTTGGAGTAGGAATAAATTTTGAAAAACGCAATGTGCTCTACATTACACCGACTAACCGCGAGGCTCGAGTTCGATTCCCGACGAGGGCAGGCATTTATGTGATGAACATTTAGATGTCTGCATTTCTGGGTCTCAGTGTTTATTAAATTTATTCTGGTTATCTATTTAAGTATTTCTATGTATTAATATCTTTACACCTGTAACACAAGTATATAATTTGCTTACTTTGGGGCTAGATTCAATTTGTGTAACTTGTCCAGAGATATTTATTTATTTTAATGTATGTTACATTTTCTACTACTAAGATTATTTTTTTATATTCAGGTTTGTCTTACAAGTCAAAACAGTTTGAACTCTTTGATCCAAACCAGTCTTGAGCATTATGCTTGCAACTTTCAATATGTGTTTGTATATTAAATTTCATATATTATAATACACTCGTCACTCTGTACCTACTCTGTATATTATATGCAATCAGAAATAGCATTTATACTTACAAATCATTTGTTTAAGTGATCTAACTTACCTACTTCTCCCAAGTTCAAGTTTGTAGAATAGAACAGACCATCAGTCTTCCTGCCTGCTGCTAGACAACTGGAAAGACGTGAGTACTGTCATATATGTCTTTACTAATTAGACCACTGGTGGAAGAGGGCTGTGCAGCAACTTGCCCGGTATGGATCAACCGCCTTACCTTTCCTGCCGCCATAATATCTCTGTCATGTTCCATTTTGGAGGATATAGTGTAGCTGGTAAATTTGTACAAAAGGCCTTACAGTACAGCCACGCACCTACAACATCTATGGTATCTACAGATGTTATAGGTGCATTATCTGTTACCATTAGGAAAGTCGAGTGTTAATTCGCTAAACTCTTAAATAAAAATCCAAAAAAATAATAATAAGCATTTTGTAGCAACTTTTAAACACACATGTTTCGAAAATAAATTAATTTCATTACAAAAAAAACTGCAAATTATGCGTCACTTTGTATAAAAACGTCTTTGTATATTGAACTTGGTTAAATTCTGTATATTAAAATTTCACATGTTTAAACCTTTATGAGCTTTAATCAGTGGCAATTTAGTAATTGAAACGAGAACCAAACCACAAACCTACGCAACAAATAAAATCTTCATTTAATGGTTTTACCAATCATTTACAAATTGTTTCTGCTTTTTCAACAAACAATGCAATTGTGTACTTTGTAACTGATTAACTGTTATTGTATCTCATTAACATTTCGAATTTATAGCTTAATAGCCTCAGTAGTCTAGTTTCCCGGCATTGGATTGGACTTCATGAAGTCACGGGTTCGGATCCAAGGACGGGTAAAAAGTGATTTTCAAATTTTCTAATAAAAATAATCTTGACCAAGATTGGAAAGTACCTGATTGTTTATAGGCTTGCGACCTATCACATCGCGAAACTTAGTATCCGGTCCCTATATAGTTAGTATAGTATAGTAGTATAGTGCCCTGGTTGTGCCTTTATCTAGAACTTCAGGAATAAAGACGTGAAGATTTTATTTAATGTTTTTATTTGATAGTTGTTGTTGCGTACAGATAAGGACAGTTTAAGGCCATTAATCAGACGATACGCTTCCTAATTACGGATGTTAAAATGCTTAGTAAATTAGTGTTAACTTTCTTTTAAATAAATAATACCAAAAGTTGATGCTGCGGCAGCAAGATACACGTCGGTCTATGAGCAAGCCATTGACTTCCCCGTGTTGGTCCGGGTTGCTTTGCAGAATAGACTATCTGCCATCCTGCCAGGCAAATCGTAACAAGCGAGCATAGGCTTACCGTCACTAATGCCGTGACATCTGACTAGGTAGTAAAGTTTCGCAGCAACTCGTTCGGATTGGTACTACCCACAATAGACCCACATCAACACTGCAAAGTATCCTAGTCAAAATCTGCGGTCTAAAGAAGTCAGGCTCTAGCCATGACAGCCTGACCTTCTTACGTCGCTAGAGAAGAAATGGTACAGTTTCGTAAAGTATGTACTAGTCAATCAACTATCATATCACAAGTAAAGGAAACGAAGCCTTGAAACCTCACTCTTTAGCCTCCAGTGATCAGATATTGAAATCCAGAAGAGTCATCATTAGCCCCTTTATCCCTTGGATTGTTTATTTTACATAGGTAATTTTAGATCACTAGTAGAACTTTCATCTGCAGCAATTATAGTTTTTTTATTGAAATAAAAGTTACTTAATCCTTTTAAAATGTAATAACATTAGACGCAAAATTTTGACGCGTTGTCTCGCTTTATAATAGAGTGAAGCGAGATTATTATTTCATTTAATATACTCATGTTACTGTAATATAATAGGAAGGGGGCTCGTGAGAAGCAGAGCCCATAATTAGAGTAAAAGCGTCAGATCTACTACAGTGTAGGCACCTCAAAGAACACTTACAATAGGTAATGTACTTAACGCGGTTGTACCTAGTGCGCGTCATTACTTTGAAGCGTTTTAGAGAACAGAGGATCTTTAGAGTTGTTTCCCTATTGATTAAGATAAAGGAATGATGTCCTCTATAATATTAACGCGTGGATTTAGTTAAAGTTAAATTTTTTGAAGTGCTTCATGTTCCAAATGTGTGCTATAAACATTTAGAGAATTCAGATGATTTTTAGAGTTTGTTCTTTATTGATTAAGTGATAGGAATCTAAAATTATTTTTGTTTTAACTTAGATAATAATTCCGTTACGGAATAAGGATATTCAGAGTTGCATTTAAGATTTTATTTTGTAAAACGTAGAATTAAGAGTTGGTCCTTATTTTTTTAAATTATAAGAATTATGTGTTATTTAATACTGTTGTGTTAATTTTGTTAAAAATATATATGTTTAGATCTTGTTTTATGTTTTAAAATTGTGCTGTAAGCAGTTTGATGTTATGTTTATATATAAAGAAAAGAGGATCTCAGATAATGACAGAAGATTTTAACTTAATACGGGTTTTATAAATAGAGAACACATAACAGGAGAACAGAAGATCTTTAGAGTAAGTTCTGTTTTGATTAAGCTAGAGAAATTGTGTCATTTAACTAAAGAGGATAATTATTATACTATTATTATTACCGCGTTAAATTTATTAAGGACTAGCTGCTACCTGCGGCTTCGCTCCCGTTTTCACAGAAACCCGGTGTGCGATCGGGATTAAAAATAGCCTATATGTTAATCCAGGTCACAATCTATCTGTCTTCCAAATTTCAGGCAAATCCGTTCAGCCGTTCGAGCGTGAAAGAGTAACAAACATCCATACATACATACTTACAAACTTTCGCATTTATAATATTAATAGGATGTTAATGTTTTGAATATCGAAATGTTCTTATGACGCCTTTAAGTTGACGTCGCTATTTTCTTAATGCAAAGTGCTACGAAAGACTTCAATAGTTTTTTAAACATGTTTCTTGTTGGATTTGCGACCTTTGTTTTATAGTTATGTGGTCGATGACTTAAATCCCACTCAGTGGTACAAATGTCATAGAAAACATGAACGACACACTTAATACTTTAAAAGCACCGACTCAGATTCAATAACTACGTCGTCTAAGTAAACGCAAAATTTAAGTATTTTCGTCGAATTTCCTGAGATTCTATCATCAAATGGAATGACTAAGTACTAATCGAACCATTTCAAAAAATAAAAAAATGTATTTAAAGACTGCTCAAAAATTATGTAAAAATATTTTAAAATGAATAAAAAAATACAGAAGTCGAACGTATAACTTCCTCCTTTTTTACTAAATTGGTTAGAAATATTACAATGTTTTAAACGTAACGTAGACTTCATGAGTCTTGTAAAAATGTTGACTTAGACACAAAGTTAAAAATATGTTTTAGTTTTTTGTATTTTTTTTGGATTTGCATATTTAGACTTCTACACACAAAACGAAAACTTAACTAAAAGAAGGAAAGATAATAAAAAAATAAACGGTAACTACACAAAGATATTTTTACGATTTTGAAGACCAGGATTTGAACTGACAATCTTCGTCGTCATGTAAGTCTTACTTTTACCTTTAGAATAAAATTCTATCACTTAGCTACATAAACGTTCATTTTAGCTTATTCATTTATTAATCAGACATTAATTACTAAGCGTTAAAATGTGGATCATTTCTTTAGTTACAATATTCAATCAAAAAATAAAACCAATTGACCTAAGTAGAACAAAAAGTGTATAGAGTCTAAACCAAAGAGTAAGAATACGTGTATTTCTTTTCCATGTCGGCAAATACTAAACCAAGTTAAATATATTTCGAAACTTAACGAGAATGATTGTGTTTTGACCTGTTTATTAGTGACTTGTGGCAGATTTAGGTTATGTTACAGGTCACCTATGCTGGAGACACTAATGGGTAAATAGTTGTCATGTTCAAATTACAGTGTACATCAATAAATTTTAAATTAAAGTCAATGCGTTAAATTATTAAAACTTAAATTAATATTCTAAGCATTGTACACAGTTTAATTGTGTGCGTGCTTTAACGTGTGTAATTGTATGAATATCCGGAAGATAAATGTTTCTCTTTTGGGAGAGATCAGCGAACAAGCAAACGGCTCTAAGGAGAGTAAGACAAAAGCGTGACCTATAAACACCATAAATGTTGCAAGCGCGTTGCTATCTTGTCGCTGGTATGTTAGGCCTATTATGCAAGTCTATCGGCTACTCTACTCACCGGGCCGGAACATAACAGATACATTATGGCGCTAGAAATAGGTAAGGCGGTTGTTCCCTACATTGGCAAGTTGGTCCACAGAACTCTAACATCAGTGGTCATGCTAGTTTGTTGTTATGAGCTATATTTTAACCTGTGCTCGCCTCTTACGAGCTGCCTGCAGAGAGGGAAAGTTTTGCAAATAAGTTAAATGGGACAATGCGAGTAAAAAAAATATTCCTAAGCCCATGCTGGGAAAGTTAGAAAGAAAAAAAAATTATCTCTCTTTGTTACATTGTCAGAAAATTTTGCAAAAATCTATGAGCCGTCACGGAAAGTCAGACCAATGTGGAAAAACATAGACATTATTTTCTACAAATAACCCGAGTAGAATATACATGAGGAGACGGCATTAACGGGTCTGATAAAGAAATGTATCAAAATACGATACATGAATGATATGGGTTCACCCACCTCTTCTTTATTAAGAAAAATAATAAAAGTTGTGCATAAACTATCATAATTTGATAAATCAATAAAAAATATCTTCCCATACATGTTATGTTTGCTATTTATACCCATTATCTAAGAAAATAAAAAAAAAAACAAACAAAAAAAAAGTTGGACATATGAATAAAAAAGTTTCTCTCTATGCTTTTTAGTGTGCGAAAGTTAAGCAAAAACGAACAAAAACATCAAAATTGACTATAAAATTTGTATCTTACATTGTGAGAAAGTTTAGCCTAAATCGAGTAAAATATGAATAAAAAATTTTATCAGCAAAAGACGTTGTGTGAACAACATCCTGTACCAGTTACCACTATATTACGTTAACAGGTTTGTAGATTGAAAGACTGCTTTTATAAAGGAAGTGGTATCATGAAAAGATCACATTCACCCTCAAAAGGGTATAAACATACAGAGTTCATGGCAACTC
>NJDC01001288.1:13153-45753 GCA_002245475.1 Calephelis virginiensis
TTCATTTTAATTTGGTATTTGCTAGTTAGTTACTAGTTTCATTAGAAATACACGTCGCTGTAGATACCAAAAATATTTATGGGGTGTTGTCAACCTGACATTGGGTGACATGAGCGTAAGTAGGTTAGTTTTCTGAGTTCCCTACCCTTCAGCCTGTGTCAGGACTGGCTGTCTGAAACCATTATATTACAATAATAGTTCGCCATCAATGTCCTTAGGACTATTTGAAAACCTTTAGGGCCTGGGTAAATTTGTACATAGGATGATTTAATACCTCACAAAATATTCAAGTAGCAAACTTATAAAGTCAATAACGATAATTATTGTAAGTTTGTTTTTTTGTTTACTAAAATCGTGCATAAATTACATGTTCCATTTAATATCCCACACTACACTCAACCATTTAACTTTCAAGACTCATGTAACAACATTGTTTTTTTTTCACTAAAATTGTAGATATTCCTAGGTACTGATAACAACTTAATACCTTATAAAAAATCTAACAGTAAACTTCCAAAATATATTAAAACGTGATGACATGACCAGTTTGTTTTTTATTCACTAGGATTGTTTATGATATTTTGCAAATCGTCATATTCATAAACAATTTTACCAGTCACCTTTTAAAATAATAATCTTTGTCGCTCCTGTGGTCTAGCGATTCAGTTGTTGGATTTGACTGCATGAGGTCCCGGGTTTGAATCCCGGATCGGGTAACAAAAAAAAATTGGATTTTTCCAAATTTTTAATAAAAAAGTGTTGTTCGGGATTGCCACCTATCATATTGTGAGAGTTAGTGTCTTCGGCTAGTCGTAGGTGCCCTGGTTGTACCTCTGCCCACCTCTTCATCCCCAAAGAATATACTTACTTAAATAATCATAAATGTTCCAAAAAAAGTTAAATTAAGGACAAAATGTTTGATGATTTATTCCACTGGATGAACTCTCAAAAGGCTAGAGTTATTAATTAAATTTTTCCGGGTATCTTGGGTTCTTTCGCAAATTAGCCGACCAATTTCTTTAAACGCTCTCTCCGCTTGCTTTACTCTAATTAGTTTAGGAGATTATATGATAGCGAGGGACATTTTTACAAATCCCACTTAAATGTATTCATTAACATAATATTTTGAGTCTTATGCTTATTAACAGTTTTGCTTCAACAAACTGACAAATCAACATGATATATGGCATAGTCTTCGAAGTAAACATGTTTGGATGAAAATAGTTATGAATGTGGAGAAAGCTAGGCACATCTGATAAGATTGTCACACTTGGTATTTGTTAAGCATCGTATTTAAATGACTAGGGGGGAATTTTACGTAAATATAATATTAATATTTGTGTACATGATAAAACTCAAAAAAAATAAAGAAGATTTTTTTAGGATATTGGAAGGCAAACAAGCAGACGTATTTCCTGATGATAAGAAATTTACGCTACCTAGAGACACAAAAAGGTAGTATGGTGCGTTGCCAACCGTATGTTAGGCCCGGTTACCGGCTACGTTATCGTCTAAACTGGAACACGTCCGTGGCAATCACCAACGCGGTGGTACCAATCCGGTTAAGTAACTGCGAAACTACCTACTAGATATCATGGTGTTAGTGACGGTAAACCTATGCTCGCGTTTTGCGAGATGCCTGGCAGGAAGGCAGATGGTCTATTCTGCAAATGAGCCCCTACCAACGCGGGGAAAATATATTATGATAAAATAAATATGATATAAAAAGTTTTTAACAAAATTTTAGTATTTATTTTGAGTAGCGATTACCCAGATGTTGTAAAAAATACACACCACTATAAATAAATTAATATCTGTAAACAAATCCCTCCAAATGTTTTAACTCTATAGTAAACAATTTATACGTTTAAGAGTATAAGTTATGTTATTTGTGTTAATCAAAGTACTTCAATACATACCACTATAACTTTTATCTGTATATACTTATCTGTAGATTGTAAAACTGATTATAATTCCCTGTCAACCAGAAACCTAATATGTGTTATATCCTAACAGTTCAACCGTAGAAACTATTTTAGATATAGAAAAAACACTTTATATTGCAGTCAAGTTTGCTACATCTAAATGATATTGAATATTTATTAAAAAAATATTTGTGCTTCAAATCAGTAATAAAATTACAAACACAGTAACAACTGGTAAGCAATGTTGCTTTAAAAGTGGTATAGGATTTAAAATCAAGTCAGAAAATGTTTTTATAAGTGTAACTCTTAAGAAAGTAGCCCTTAGCAGTTCAAACTTTCTAATTAAAAAAAACATATTTTAAAACATTTTAATCAGAATTTTAGGTCAATCAGAAGAACAAAGCCAAAACCAAAGATTAGTGTAAACAATAAAACAAAAGGTGTGCAGTAAATTCCATCTTAATGTGTATGCTCATATCATTTGTAAAGGAAGCGCTAAGGCATGTAGCACACGACTACTGTATATTTTGAAAGGTCTACGAAGCTAATGTTATTTGTAGGTACTCGTAGCCGTAGCAACGAAATTGTAGCATTCCCCCAAAAATTTCTTAAGTTATTTTTAATCCCCGACTCAAAACAAGGGGTGTTATAAGTTTTGACGTGTCTCTCTATGTCTGTGTGTGTGTAAGTGCGCGCGCGTGTGTGTGTGTGTGTGTGTGTGTGTGTGTCTGTCTGCTGTGGCATCGCAGCTTCTCAGCAGATGGACGGATTTTGATGCGTTTTTTTTGTTTGAAATCTGACGTGATCGATATGGTTTTCAGCTATAGTTTATCATGGGGATCTGTCTAGGTCTTCAAAGTCATCAGCTCGTACGTACGTACCTTCGCCTTCTTTATTTACAGCTTTAAACTTCATATTCTGGTTAATCATTTTTCTTACCATCGATCGTATTTCTTGCCATTACATATTATTAACATTTTTTTTTTATTGATAGGAATACGATATATGGTAGCGCTCTTACATATAAAAAAGGATGAAAATATAGCCTCATATAGCTTTGTCGGAAGTTATATTTCGTTGTTGTATCTGTGTTTGAGTATATATTGAGACCCTTAATGCGTAAGGGGACTGCTTGTATTGATGACCAACTATTTGTCTCTACCTTTTAACTGATTTGAAGTACATATAGAAGGAGATCGTCTGTATCTAAATGGCCTTTATTAAGATTAGGGGAAATGTCTGGGTTACTGCATTAAATTCAATTGTCTTGTATGTTAATCAAATATGTTGTTCTGTATATTAATAACGTTTATTATTATAGACTAGTAGCCCATCTCAGCTCTGCACGGGTGGACAAACTTCTATACATGTAAACCTTGATATTGTATCACTTTATTTATTTACGTCAGAAGAACCTTTGTACAGATCTAAGTAAATAAATATTTATTTTTAATTTGAATTTATTAAAAATAACCACATCAGAATCTCTTTATCAATATTAAAGATCTAAGCGTAAGTAAGGACAGACATCGGAAAGCAACTTCGTTTTATACTACGTTAAGAGATTAGAGATATGTAAAGATAGTTGTACTTCTGCCAACCACTGTGTAAATGCGGGTGTGAAGACTCAAAGGCTACAATGTTAGATAAAAATGGGTCGACTCTTTTATAAACTGTATTGAAGGAAAACATTTGGCCTATATTCAAAGGAGTCTGCAACGAATACGGGAAAGCATAAGCAACTTATGATACATATATTCAAAGAGCGCTCTAAACTTCTCAAGGATGATTAAGTTAAAACATAATTATTCGAAAAACTTTCGAGAACACCTGATACTCTTTAAGTACGGAGATAATTCTTATCCTTTGTAAAGAGCTTAGATTACATCCAGCTTATGGAGAAATCTAGGTTAATTCATTATTTTACTTAGGTATTATCTTTATACATATTTCTCGTGTGCGTGTATATGTCACCAAACTCCTCCTAAGGGACTAGAGCGATTTTAATTATTTTTTTGTGTGTGTTCAAAGAGATTTGAAAATGGTTTAGATTCACAATTTGGCCCACTGGGAAATGTTTTTTAGATTTATTTTTTTGGAATGTTTAACATTAGATCGGGCAGGACGAGCTACTATCGGAGCATCAAATATTATGTAGTAGGTAACTGTTAATGTCAAGCGATATGAAGTTTGCTGGGTTGGCTAATTTTATTATAAATCTTTTCAAGAATAAGTTTCCTTTTATGATAACAAACAGACTGATTTCCTGATGGAAAGAAATTAACCCCTCCTACCGACGCCAAAGGTGATAATGGTGCGTTGCCAACCTGAGGCCGGGATGTTAGGCCTCGAGCAAAAGTGAATGTATCTTACCCTCCGAACTGGAACACGTCAACGGCAAGTGCTAACGTTATGGCAGCAGAAATAGATACGGCGATGGCACCAATCTGACGAGTTACTGTGAAACTCTACCACCTAGTCAGATATCACAGTGTTAGTGACGGTAAGTTAAGCGAGCATATCGCTTTTTTCGAGCTGCCTTGCAGGAAGGTAGATGGTATATTCTTGCAATGATCCCGTACCAACACGGAGAAAAACTTATTCAAAAGCTTATGGTTTTAGTCATATAGTAGAAATATTTGTTTCTCCGTTTTTTCAGTTTTCAGTTAACTTATGGCAAAGAGCAATGGAAAGAAATAAAAAGTTTGTGTGAAAAATGCAGATTTTTTTGTGACGTGTATATTAAGTGATTCTTCACTTTTTATTCTTAGCGTTTATTCAAACAAAAAAAAAATGTAAGTTATTAGTTTTTTAAAATTACGGAGAGGTAGTGTTAGTTAAAATATAAATGAAAAAAACTTCACCGCAATCAGAAATTAGACCCGCTATCTACGTCTGTCGTTGACGATGCTTTGCCAAGTAATTACTGAAGATTTAATTTATGAATGTTTAAAAACTTGTTAAAATGTATTCATACCATGAAAACAGTGCTAAATATTAAAATATGTTAAATTTGTTAAAGCTCAGAAGAATTATAATATTCAGTAATATTTTTTAGTAATGTTTTAAAACTAAATAAAATCCAAATATTATTTCAAACGGTAAAGAAAGAAATTAAAAAATTTGACACAGGATTTCAAAAAAATTTAACGGTGAAAAAAGAAATTAAAAATTTCACCTCAGGATTTGAATCCCTACTAGCTCAAATGGTTAGAGCAATCATCGGTTTAAGACAAAAACGTACAGGTTCAAATCCCAGTGCATTGATTTTCTTTATTTTTGTAGATATTTTACAAACGTAGTTTTTTAAAATGAACTTCATTCGTATCCTCGAAAAGTAAACATAGGTACAACCATCTTAATAACGGTAAGCCTTATGCGCTTACTTTACAAAGTGTTATACCTTTCGCCAATCGGTTATGTAACCAATTCCGTAATAATTATTATTAAAAAAAAAAAACGTTTTCTGATTGTTTGATGTGGGAATCGAAACCCGGAGTTTATATAGTCAACGCCGTAACTAGACAACCAGACCACAGAGTTCTATTATGGCAAAAAAATATGGATATAGATATATTTTTTTGAAAAATTTTCATTATTTATACAGTAGATTAATAAAGTTTAAATCTTATAAAAATTGGAGTGCATGAGAAATAAAACGATTAAATTATTACTTACTTAAAATATACCAAACTAAGAAACTTTAACCCATTTAAAAGTAGATTTAAATTATTAATGAAGAAAATGTTTGTTCTCGTACGACTGCTAGGTGAAAGCATTATTTATTATTGAAGTAGCGATACGTGCTTGGCATTATTAATCCATGATTACAGGAAACTTCAATCAAAGCGTTAAATTGGATATAATTTATGTCAAATCTAGAAAGCTCTAGTCAAGGTTTTTTGTTTTAAGTTTTTTCTTCAAATATATTATTAAATGATCAAAACGTTATTTTTATGATATACTAGCTGTTCCCGTTAATTTCGTTCTGCCCGTTCAGTTTTTATGTAAAAAATTAAAATGTTATTTTTACCAGTTTCCTCAAAATCGAACAAGATAAAAAGTATCCTGTGTCCTAAGTTAAATCTCCTGGTTCTAAGTTAAATCCTGACTAATTTTCAGCCTAATCGGTTCAACCGTTCGTGAGTTATAAATAGTGTAACTAGCACCACTTTCTTTTATATATGTAGATTAAACAGCTGGTGCTTTTTAAAATATGAAACCGAGATCTCTCACACACGATGAATTGAAACTTGAGTACCTGAATTTGAAATGTTAAACCTACATCAGTAAGTTTCCTGACCCCAAATTCTCTAGTTTAAGACAAAGGGACAGAAAGGACAGGAGGAAGAGGGACAAAGAATAAGCACACGAATCTTCTGACAGTAGAGACATATGACTTACGAGCTACCTTGGAGAGAGGCAGAGAGTCTAGTCTACTTAGCCGACATGGACCACATATTACAAACACGGGGTAAAAGTAGTAAATGGAACAGAAATTTTAGCCAAGTTTAGTAAAAAACAAGATGCAAGCAGCTGAGGTATGTATAACAAATACCTTGCATGAGCAACTTCATTAGCTTTCCTGTTATCAAAACTAAGACATGACATGACAACAATATAAATTTAATTAAGCTCTCGAAAAAAACCTATAAATGAATGTAGCTAAAAACCATCTCGATCACGTCAGCTTTGAATAAACACGTCAAATTAAGTCCATCCGTATCTGTACATCCAAAAGTAATGAGGACATAGATAGATAAACACTCAAACACACACTCACACACACAGACACACACACACATAAATATCTCATACTTACAACACCCCTCTTTTTTGTCAGGGTTTGAAATAGGTTAAATGGTGAAACAATGTCTATTTTTTTTTATGATATTGGAAGGCAAACAAGCATACGGATTTCCTGATGGTAAGAATTTCACGCCGCCTAGAGACACCAAAGGTGGTAATGGTGCGTTGCCAACCTGAGGCAGGCTGGGCCTTGAGCAAAATTAAGCTTACCGGCTACCTTACCCTCCAAACCCGAACAAGTTATAACGTTATGGCGGCAGGAATAGGTGAGGTGGTGGTACCAATCCGGGTGAGCCGCGGCGAAACTCTACCACCTAGTCAGATGTCACGGTGTTAGTGACGGTGAGCCTATGCTCGCCTGTTACTAACTGCCTAGCAGGAAGGAGCTATATAGAAGTCTATTCTGCAAAGGAGACCGGACCAACACGGGGACCAACAATACTGTCGCATGACTTTAATACCATCAATCTAATTTGGGTTGTATACCCATTTCATTACCAATTGTATACTCATTTTTAGCATTACGTGGCCTTACATAAAATAATATGTAATAAAATTAATAAGTTTTAATTTTACATAAAGATGGGTATGTAATAGAGATGTTACCTATATCCAATATTGGATTTTGAATTAACTTAGATTCTGAATTCAGATTGAAGTTAATTCGCAATCCAAACGTTACTTCTAATGTAATAACAACTGATTTTGGAAGTTTCCTTATCCAGTTTCAATATCCGTGCTCGGCTACGGACTGTATGTGCTCTATATGAAGGCTAGACAATTATCAGATTACACTATTACCAGAGACTGTTAACGATTGGTAATCTCTGTTATTACTGATTCAATACGTGATATAATTTTGTATATCAACTTGCCCAGATTTCAACGCCTAACAAGTCTACTACCACAGTGTTTGCCACTATCCAAGGATATAAGGGAAGCCACGCGGGTACGTGGCCTAAATATCGGCCTACATATAGCAAGACCATCAGTCATATTTTATATTGATCTGTACCATCAATATAAAATATGACTGATGTAGTTCCTGCTCTTGTCAAAATTTGCAACTCTTATTATTGTCATCAAAATGTAATAAATATTACAAATTTGGACTTCGCTATATTTGAGTTAATTTTGCTTAAAATGTTTTCAATGTTTTTTTTCGAAAGACAGCAAATGGTTTCGAAATATTCTCACATACATTTTATCAACATTCTACTAGTAGTTTTTGAGTTACACTTGATAGTGCAATTCACTTATCTCGACGACCTCATCATTAATCATGACCTATCTTTCCAAAAAAGCATCATTAAAATTGGTTGATTATTGGCCGAGTAATTACGAAACAAACATACAAAAGAAACATACAGTCGAACTGAAAACGCTCTTCTTTTTTGAAATCGGTTAAAATGTGTATTTTCCTCAATTTCCTCGGGTTTCCATCATAATAACTAGATATGGTTAAACTAGGACAATCTCGGAAGTGCGCTCTTACAAATTCAAAATCAATTTTGAAAGTCTCGTCAAATGACACAAAAATTAATATTCATAAGAAATGTGTTTTATGTATTCATAAAAATTGACTTCGAAAAAAGGAGGTAGTCTCCTTTTTTCGAAGCCGGATAAAATGAACAAAATAATTTGAATACACAACTGTAGTTGAAGGAAACATAAAGTCCTCGAATAAAATCTTGAGTGTCGTATAAATATCTAAAAATATAACACTTCGTTGGTTCTCTAGCGTATACCACGTAGCAAACCGGGCAGAGATCGACTGGCTTTAGATTAGTTCCGCACATATGCTTCTTTTTAAAAGGGGTTATAGGAACGACGGGCAAGTGCACTCGCCACTTAATTTGAATTTTGGATACCCACGTTGTTAAAGTTTTAGATGTACAGTCGTGAACATAAAATGTGTTTACAGTATAGTTGTTAACATTTAATTGTGTTTAAAGCACAGCTTTGAGTTTAGTTGTGTTTAGAATACAGCTGTGAACATAAGTGAGTGTTCAAAGTATCGCCTCTGCGGTCCGGAGTCGGGCTTGACTTTTTGAGGTCCCGGGTTCGATCTCCGGATCGGGCAACATAAATAATAGAAAGTTATGTATTTTTAATGTTCTAATGAAGAAGTTGCACGGAATTGGATATGTGCCTGGTAGGCAATAGGCTTGCTACTTATCATATTGTGGTACTTATTGTGTTCGGCTAGTCGTGGGTGCCCCGGTTGTGCCTCTGCCTATCTCTTTGGGAATCTGGATGTTAAGATACAATTACGATTAAAGTACAATTATGTAGCAATGTTTAACCTTAAATACCTTGACCCTAATTTCAATATAAGATGAAAAACTCGCCCAAATTGATATCAATGTCTTACCCATTGAGTCGTCACATTGTCAGTATACGACAGGTTTCAGGTTCTGTAGCATAGTCTTAGTCTATCATAAACAAACACACAACACTTCATTAACATTTTTGGTATTTACAAGTATATATTTCATCACCAAGAAATCCGTCTGTCTGTTTGGTTTTCATCACTATCCGCTTAACGACATATTACAATTTTCGAGTTAAATAAGGGCGGGTAATATTGAGACTACAGTCAACACACTCGCCCCTTAATTTAAATTTTTGATGCCGGTGTCATTTAAATGTTTAAAGTACAGTTATGAAGTCAAATTTGTTTACATTTCATGTATTATTAATAAATATATTATACTAAAGAACTCCAAAACTAATATGGACACTAGTGATAATTTTGTTGCGTGCTCACTAAACTTATTTTGAGTCATCGCTCTCTTCTTTAATCGATTGTTATATTGTATGTTGTTAAAGATACAAAACAAGATGTATGCTGTCACAATAGTTTTTTATTACATTTCTATAGAATTTTAATCTACTCCTCAGAAAACGTTGATTGAAATAGTCACAAGTTGACATATCGGGGCAAATCTGACATATGACATATGTATAAAATGTTTCATTTCTTTTTTTTAGTTTCATTGGAAAAAGATAGCATTCACTTAAATTAACTTTAGTTCGTACTTTGCAGAATTACCACTCTTGTAGTTTTTATTTAAGTAAATGTAATTAATGCAGACTTTAATGTCAACCTAACCTTACCCTTGGTCATCTTAACCTTGGGACGCTTTTGTATATGTTGCTTAATAAAAAGATTTATGAATATTTATTATATATTATTTATTTTCTACTATTATTTGCACTCACTAACTACATCTTATGCCAATTCAGCCAGCTGGTTTTAGCGGATTAAATCCGATTTTTTAATTCCTTTTTAATCGACTACATCGTTATTTAGATACATAAAAAATACATTGAAACCTGCAAGAAAATAGCTCAATGTGCTTATGCTATATGCATTAATACGACGTCTGTTTTCAATATTACCATAAATTAGGATGTATTTATGTTACGTCACTTTATTTATTTAAAGCAGTTAAGTAGTCTCGGGGGCTTAGGAGTCGACCGCCTACACGCAACGATGCATTAAGATAAATAATTTGATAAAAAATGATTGGAGATTTAAAATTAAAATTGTTTGAACAACTACGAAACGAAAATGAATAATTATTTTTATTGCAAAGAACTATTAATTTTTGAAGTAAAAACTTCTGAACTCGCATCAGATCGTCAGAACATAAGACGGTGCACTGCACATGCGCGGATAAAACGGCGCGAGATCTAAAATAAAACGTAGCTTCATTGCTGTTTTGTATTGCTTAGATATTTCCGAAGAGTATAGGATGCGCAAAGGATAATACGCCGCAACATACCTAACATTACATTCTCACAGATAGCAGATACGTATAATATCAACAGACATTTTTTTTTGTTCCATCTTGAAAATAAGCTTAACGTGTAGACGAGCAATGTTAGTTGTACAGATAATATGACGACGCTCCTAGCTTTAGTCTTACTTTAGCGAGTTTTTATCAAGCCAAACGCAGGTTATAGATATGAAAATAATATTTGTGCACAAATGACAGTACTTTCATACTGACAAGTAATATGATAATTAATGCAATTCGTGCAAAATTATTCTCTAACCATTCCAAAATATCAAAAATGCACAAAATTAATATTCAAGTTTTCACTTCTGCCGGCACTCCCGGAGTGCAACCCGTCTTTTTTTATGTCACAGGTCAGCGACTAAGTACACGGCTCTCCTGATAGAGAGAGACAATCTTAACTTATAGAGAACATAGATGTTACAGGGACTTTGTTGTCTTGCGGCTAGAATTTTAAGCCTATTGTGCAAGTCTGACAGCTACCTTACCCTCCGGACCAGAACATGACAGAGTCATTATGGCGTATTATATTCATGCCCACATCCCCGAAGACGTAAGCAGAGTCATAACCACGGCTAGCCGAAGACACTAAGTCCCATAATATGATAGGTGGCAAGCCTATCGCCAACCTGGTACATATCCCATCCCGAACAACGCTTTTTTATTACGAAATTGGAAAAAACAAATTTTAATTTTGTTGCTAGACCCGGGAATCGAACCCGGGACCTGAAGACAAGTCCAACACCTAGACCGCTAGGCCACAGAGGCGATATAAATCCATAATTTAAACTAAATGTCTGTTAAAACTATTGTGTAAATGGATTTCCTCCAGATGCCGACTAATAGAAGTAAAAACCGTATAGGATTAAAGTCGAATTAATCTAACTCCGATACTGTTTAAACCTGAAGTACGAGTATATCTGTTTCTAATGTTCCAAACCCACATTTGTATAAACAAGGTCCTATTGATGAGTGCAGTATGTCTGTGTCGAATATCCTTGTGTAACTACAATGTATCAACTAGGACCTTTTTAATCTACTGAAGGGTTGTTTGGTATTTAATTATAGGGTTCATTGTATAATTAAGAAGATAAATTGTTTCACGGCTAATAGAAAAGTTTATTAAATTTTCAAAATGTTTAAAAAAAGTATTACATTTGGGAATATAAAATTTTTTAATGATATTGAAAGGCAAACAAGCAGACGGATTTCCTGATGTTAAGAAATTCAACCCGCCTAGAGACACCAAAGGTGGTAATGGTGCATTGCCAACCTGAGGCCGAGGTGCTAGGCCTCGAGCAAAAGTAAGTTTACCGGCTACCCTACCCTACGAATCGGAACACATCAATGGCAAGTATTGATGTTATCGCGACAGGAATAGGAAAGACGGTGGTTCTAATCCGAGCGAGTCGCTGCGAAACTCTACCACCTAGTAGAATGTCATGGTGTTAGTGACGGTAAGCTTATGCTCGCCTTTAACAAGTTGCGTGGTGCAACAGCAGATGGATTTTTTAGCATTACTATGCTAAAAAGATTTATTTAAAATATCAGTGGGGTAATCCCAACCGAAAACTTAATTGTTTAACGAACTAACTTGTTTTTATTTAGTTAATTCATTAATTACACAAAACAGTAATACCACAAATGAATATGCAAAATTATACAAAAGCCGAGTTTATATCCAAAAGAGATTCCTGAAACCGGAGTGTTTGTGCAAATGTGGAAAAAGTCAGACAGGTCTGCAAGGATGTGATATTTGATATTCGATACTATCTGTCTACCCAGTAAGGGACTTGGCGTGAGGATTTGTGTGTATGTCTAATATTTCGTTCAAAAAACCTAAAATAGCAAGATCTTTAACAAAAGTACAGAATATGTAGTGAACAATACAGAAACCTATTTTATAAATGAAAATATAAACACCAACATAGCATAGCAACATAGCAATATTTCCGATGTTTAACTTAAGCAGGCAATTTTTTTTTCTATATTAATTTATGTAATTTTTTTACGCGTATTTTTACACAGAAAATATGGTCGAAAATTTTCATAAAGTCGAGGTCAAAGTTAGTTGTAATTTATGTATGCATATTTTTAGGAGCTGGATGGTTTAAAACACAATTTAAAAGTAGGTGGCGCTTCTGTCGAAATGTCAAAAAATTTAGACAGTGCAAAACTCATCGGGTCAGCTAGTTTTATACAAATCTATTTACGAAAGGGGATTTGCACCATTGTCTCTGTCTGCTCACAACATGAGAAAATCTGTCTGCTTGTTACGCTATGAAAAAATTGCTGCTCTTTACCTAAAACTTAAATTGGCTTAAGCATTTCCACTTCGCAGGGCTTAACCCTAGAGGCATACGTTTCCAAAGCTTAAGCTTTTTATCTATAACTAAAGCCGTCAATAATGATGTTCACTACACCCACAGTTTCATTAGTTTTTTACTCTATGCACGATGGATTTGTGAACCCCTTAGCAAAAGAAAGAGAAATATAATAAAGTACATAATATGTGTGAGCAAGACAAAAGAGGAGAATAAATGTTTTTGATCCCATTTATTTTGCTTGGAACTTATTAAAAGAACAATGGGTGTTTTATTATAAAATGAACTTTAAAGTATTTACTAGCTTTTGTCCCTGGCTTTGCCTGTATATAGAGCATACATAGTTTTCACGAATATCCTTCAAGATATTGGGATAAAAAGTAGCCTATGTCCCTTTCCAGTCTCCTAGCACTTGAATACACACCCCACTCACACACACTCGCTCACACTCTCCACACACTTGAAAATAAGACAAACAAGCAACATGATTTTGCGTTTATAATATTACTATGGTGTCCTAGATATAGGCGAATATCACACTATCACGATGCGGATGTTACGGGTCTTCTAATGATAAGATACGACCGTGGCCTATAGACACCATATATGTTACAGGTGCGTCGCTGTTCTGTGGCCGGTGTGTTAGGCCAATTGTGAAAGTCTATCGGCTACCCTAACCTCCGGACCGGACCACGACATTGTCATTATGGCAGCAGGAATAGGTAAGGAGGTTGATACATACCCGCAAGTTGCTGCCAGCGCTCCACAACTTCTTTCACTTTTTCTATACTTAAATATAGAGAAACAGTGAGATTGATCTCTTTATTCTACAAAAATAACTTCATCGATCACTTTAACGTTAACATTGTGGTGTTAACCTAAACCTACCATATTATGTTTCTTGCTACTCAATTCCCAAGCCAAGACATAACGCTAGGTAACAGTAATAGGTAAGGCGGTAGTAACAAATAATCCATTTTAACCTCTACAATTTAGTCTTACTAAATAATCTAATAATCTAAATTACTATCTTTCAGGCGAAGGGATCATCACATCCCGGCATTGAAAAGGTATTTTAAAAATCAAACTCAAGTATAAACTATACTAAATACGTAAGTGAAGCTTGAAAGCCTCGTTAGTGGAGTGGCAAGCGTAGACGCCTAACTACACCGACCGACTGTGAGGCTCGGGTTTGATTCCCGATGGGGACAGGCATTTGTGTGATAAACATTTAGGTGTCTGCGTTTCTGGGTCCGGACCCGGAAATGCAGACATCTAAATGTTCTTGGTTTTTATTAAATTTATTTTGGGATATATTTAAGTATTTCTATGTATTAGTATCGTTGACTAATACCCATAACACAAGCATATAATTTGTTGGGGTTAGATTCAATTTGTGCAACTTGTCCTGGAATATTTATTATTTATTTATTTATTATTATCTTACACTAAAGAAGTCATAATTATTGCTATTAAGTATATGTATTTCATACTAAACAAATATCATTAAAGCAAAATAAGCTTACCATAGGAGCGACATTCGCAATACAGTATATAACATAATAATTTACTTACTCGTAATAGTGAGATTGAAAGAAAGTGTTTGTTTAAAAATGGGAAAGGCGATGCTCCTTTAGTTCGGACATGTGGAAGAAATGACAGATGAAAGATTGACAACAGATATACAAAGCGAATTTGGATTGATCTATCCGGCTGACATTCTATTATCAAAACGCTTGAGTTTTATCCAGAAACGGTGTCAGGAGTCTCCGGGACCGGCTTGATTGTATGAAAAGAGTGATGAATGTGGAAGACGCAGGCAGGCCTGCAAGGCTCGTGATATTTGGTAATCGATACTCTATGATAATTAGTGTGGAACTTGTCGCGAAGATATGAATGTATGTATGTATAAACTTATCACAACCGAGGCTGGTTAATCGCTCTACCCCACTGCTGTTTTACGAAAACACTGCTTACCAGATCTACCAAATTAGAAGTACGGTGGATGTATTAGGCATTCCAATTAAAGCTTTAAACTGATTTCTTAGTTAAAAAATAAAAATATTACTATTTTTCGGAATTTGGATAAATTCGCAAAGAAAAAAGTCAACTCCGATGGAGCAGTCCAATTATTAATCGTCTTCAAAGATTTTATTAATACCTGTCCGAATGTTTTTAGTAAAGGGATCAAAGAACTACCTATGAGATGGCAAAAGTGCATAGATTGTGATTAAATAAATATATTACATTAAAAATATTCCACTTTTTGTTCTTCCAAAACAAAACGCCAGTTTCATATGCAAGGGCCTAATATAACCTACATTGCAAGTCGAACAAGTGTATCCAGTTCTAGTCGATACCCTTCATCTAACAGATTGTAGTTTCCATTCATATGTAGATTGCAACAAAAAATCCAATAAACAGAGCTCTCCCATCTCCCCTGTCATTATTGAAAAGAATGTTAACATTGCAAGCAAGGGGTCCTTTTACCAAAAGAGTTAGACTAACGAATGGCCACCCTATCATTGAGCTGTTCTCTCGTTACGCCTGACACTTCAATTCGGCTTGAATTTAAATCTATCCCTGGATTTTGTGATTTGTTTTTGGTGTTATATTGGAATGGATCTTTTTCTATTGGAACTAGCAAACAGCTCTCCTGAGTTTCTTTCTAAGAGAAAAAATCACACATGTAGATAACGTAGATAGGCTGCTATTTTATGATTTGGTCTTAGATCAAGGCAAATGTACTGGCTATCCTACTCTCCAGCACAGAACACCGCAATGGTAAATGTTGTTGCTATGGCAGCTATTTTGATATGGCATAATGTGATGATAAAGTAACCAACACAGTCATATTATCACAATGCGACGATGAATTCAATATATCCGGACGGTGAACTATCTAGACTCTAGCATCATTTTGTGATTGTTGATCGGCTTGTTGGCCGAGAGGTTAGCATACAGGTCTAACTTCACCGAGTAAGGCTCCAGTTTGATGCTCCAAGGGGCTAACATTTATGTGATGGCCATCTATATGTCTGAATTTCAGTGTCTGGATACGTTAACTAAATATAGTCTGGTTAGTCTGGTATCTTTTAATTATTTCCACTTATGTACTCGTACATACATATCTTTACGGCAAGGCATGGTCAGCATGGTTTTTCTTTCCATAAGAACCTTCTCTTGTCAAAAACCAACACAACAGTAAAATTAACAAAATTGGTCCACCCATTCAGGCGTAATGAGATTTCCACGCAAATTGTTGATTCATTTGTATTTATATAGATTAGAGGAATTTCTTTAAACCATATAAATAGCATACCTATAATCTCGCATCAGACTAAAAATAATTGGTAGTTCCTAGAATCTGAAATGCTGGTATGCTGGTATGCTCATCAGCCGTCAGCAGGTATTCCGACTATTCCTATATTAGCTCATGACTGGTTCGTATTTTTCCAGTTCCATGCCACTTGGCACAACTTCAGAGAGGATTCATATTGCCGCAACGAATGCGTTTGTTTTGTTCAAATTTATTTTATCAAGTAAACGTTGGCCTTCCGCTCACTGAGCTGGACTTAACACGCAGTAATGCGGGCGGACTACACTCTCACTGTGATACAGGGTGTTTCATTAAATTGAGTTCGCAAAGAGAAATTCTAAAATTGTGAAATCCTAATATAATTAAAGCACAGACTTCATGATTAAGACTAAATTAACAATTACTGCTGAAGTAATAATACGAACATATTTTGTTTCGAAAACCAAAATATGTAACGTGTTTTCTCCAACTAGTTTGGATAAAATTAGTAATTAGGTTTCATCTGGGGACTCAGAATATGTACTTGAAGAGATTAAAACAATAACAGTAAAAAATAATTATCATAAAAAAGCCGGGCGCCAATGAACGCTTTCAGCTGATAATAAATCGCACGCGGTCACTGTACTTAAGTAGATATAGAATATCAAATTTACATAGTTTGTTTATTTTAAGTCCGATTATAACCGTTAAAGATATAGAATATTCAGACACAGGTTTCAGCACCAATTTGTAAAGAACTATAGTCCACTATGGCCATCATACTATTCATGCATAAATCTTAGGTCTAGATAGATGTAAATAAATAAATATTTTTTAAGTTAATAGACAGTATGGATGCAAATATACAAATAGGTTAATTTTTATAGAAAAACAACTGGAAAACTTGTAAAGTGATTCATTTTTAAAAATCAGCCTGTACAACTACGTATACACATTTCGAGGATCACTAATGAGTAAAGTTATTTGTTTAACCATTATTATTTTTGTTAAAACGCTTAGTAAATACAATAATTACCTACTTAATTGAATATTGTATCAGAATCGACAAATTAATATCAAATAGCTGATTTAAAATGCGATTAATATATCATTACCGTCATCCGTTTGTGTGCCTTTTGCAAAAATTAATAAAGCAAACAATTATTTTATTGAATTCATATCAATATTTTACGGTTGACGTACTCATAGTTGATTAATTATTTATTCGCCTCTGTGGTTTAGCAGTCCTGCTGTTGGATTTGACTTTGTGAGGTCCTGGGTTCGATACGCAGGTGGGGCAACAAAATGAAAATGTAGTTTTTCCAATTTTCTAAAAATGTTACTCGGGATTGAGCGTGTGCTTGGTTACCAATATGCTTGCCACCACACATTATAGGACTGAGTGTCTTCGTCTAGTCGTGGGGCCCTGGTTGTGCTTCTGCCTAATATATGGGCGATATGGGTGTGAAGATACTTACGTAATTACTTACTAGCTGTTACTGCGGTTTTGTTCCTGTTTTTTTCTAAACACGGTTTAAACTGTCATAATAACAAATATAAGTCGTAAAATGAACTAGTAACTTGAATTTTCTCAAGTCAGTCAGATCACATACTTTATTATATGAAACATAATAATTGTCATCGAAGAACGACAACCTTACAACGTATGCCATAAAGTTGCTTTTATGTGTGAAAATTTAACAACAGGGAAGTAAGCAATAAGCATTATAGTAAGGCCCTTTTCGGTAGAGAAAACCCTAAAGACAGCAGGCTCGGATTGGTATATTTTATTTCTGCTCATCTTAGGTTTTAGAGTTTCAATGCAACGATTAGGTGACTGTTAAAATTTAGATACGCCTGGATCCATGCTAGCACCTTACCTTATCTTACATTATCATTGTTCAAATTCATCGTCATCCGGTTCAAGGGTAAGTTAACCGATTCACTCGAGGGTATTACATTAGCCTCATAGGCAGCATACAACTTTTTCGTTTATTCAGCTCACATGTATTTCTACTAAATACATACACTTGATCCTCTTTACCTATTTAGTAAGGGACTTGGCGTCTTTTTTACTCTCAGGAGAACCATTTTATTTAACCTTTATCTATTATTTGTTAGTTGAATTTACATTTATTTTTTAGTCTCTATTCCGATCATGTGGTAGTTTCATACTAATTACGTTACTGAAGTACGTTTGTATGGTAACTGTATTTGTTGTATTTCGATCCAAAAAACTGAATTAGAGTTACTAAATACTTGATTTTCAAATAATAAATTTTATATAACTGTTGGTACTGGCTATACCAATGATCTTCAAGCTATGACAATTTAAAGAGAATAAGAATTAGCTTAATTTTATGACTAGAAATTATTTAAATTCATTTTAAATATTGTGTTTAAAATATTAACAACGTATTTAAAATTGAATGAGGGCTCGTTACTTATTAATTACTATCGTATTATGCGAATTCGTTAATAAAGAATTTTGTATTTAAGGGCTCGTCCAAGACAAGACACACGATCATGGTGTCGCAAAAATCTACGACAAGCAACGCTAGAAACTTAATTCTACATCGTCACGAACTACGACTTACGAGGAACGGCACTACTTCTTATAGTAGAAACTAGCGCACGGTGAGTTCGCTTCTTTCAGGCTTTATATTTTTTATGTGATTACTTCTTCACATACTTTATTCTTAATTAACAGAAATGCATGTACTATTGAAATTTGTGTATTTGTTTCTTATTTATGTGTCTTTTTAATACCAATTACAGTGTCAATCTTCAGTTACAATCTTTCTTATCTGTTTCTTAATATTACCTGCAAAATTATACCAATGACTTATAACTTAAGCACGTGATGTCAAATAGTGTTTTTATGTACGAGCCCTAAGGTATCGGCCATAAGAAAGAGACGTTCGATTAATATATTACCATCTGTAGAGTCGAGTCGAAAGAAAATTTGAAAAAATAATACTGTTTACAAAAAGCACTACCATTTTTATAACCTAAAAACAAAATAGTGTCTATACTTGCTATCATCGGCACTCGGTGGAATTCCATTGTATATACACGTTTTTTTGGAGCTAACACTTGTAAACAGAAAGTGTTAAATAAAGTATACAGTGGATAAGTACAAGTGTTATCTCTAAATAACGTGTATATAAAATAGTGTCTGGCGTAAACAAACTGCAGAATCACGTGCCATTTTACTAAAAGCATCGATGGCGGGCGCGATGATTAATCACGTTTTCATTAGCAACGCATCCAAAATGACATAGTTATGAAACGCCAGTTCAATCAGCTTGGTTTCAATAACAATTTTTCATTCTCGACACACTAATTAAGTGCTCTTCGTAAATATCGAGTGACACATGGTAGGGGAATTTTAAACTTTAACCCCACGTATATAAGTCTAAGATTGAGGAAGCTCAAAATAAACGCGGACTTGAAAGCGACATCCTTAGTAACAAGTGTAAAATATTTTCCCCAATCGTTGTACCTGGCGCCCCTAGGGATATTTCAAGGGTGAATAAGCTCGCATAATGGCAAAGGGTACAATATTTTAAATTTCAATCGCTGCAAGCGGTCCGGCGTCTCCCCGGGGTGGCAAAAAACAAAGTTTTCATTTGGTGACTTTGGATAAGTGTTATAATAACTTATTACGTCTGGAAATGATTTCGTCTCCAATATCAAAGGGAATGTGTTTTCAAAGCTTTTCATTCCGTTCGCATTAAAATTAATAACTTTTACAAGTTTTTAAAACAGAAATATTTAACCGCTGACTATTTTAAACAGCGACTTTCGACTTACACTGTTGATGCTTTCCCAATCAATCTACTAAAGATTAACGTCTTTTGTAATTCAAACTCCTATCTTAAGGATCTTTGTACTTAACTAAAATTAATATTATTAATTAATATTATTATTTGACCGCCTCGTTGGTCGAGTGGCTAGCGTACTCGCCTAACTACATCAACTTACCGCGAGGCTCGGGTTCGATTCCCGACGGGGGCAGGTATTTGTGTGATGAACATTTAGATGTCTGCATTTCCAGTTTTGATGCTCCAAGGGGCTAACATTTATGTGATGACCATCAATATGTCTGCATTTCCGGGTCTGGGTGTTTATTAAATTTATTTTGGTATCTATTTAAGTATTTCTATGTATTAGTATCGTTGACTAACACCCGTAACACAAGCATATAATTTGCTTTCTTTGGGGTTAGATTCAATTAGTGTAAATTGTCCAGGGATATTTATTTATTTATTTATTTAATATTTTATTTACATGATACGACAGCGGATAAACACAGGGCTCTCCTGATGGTAACAGATAACAATGACCTATACACCATTGATGTTGAAGGTACGTTGCTGTTATGATAATAGAGGTCAATAGAGAGAGGAGAATTCCTGGACCGGAGCATCATATTGTTATTATGACGGCATGACAGGTAAAGCGGTTCAGTTGTTGGACTTAATTGCTTGAGGTCCCGGGTTTGAATCCCGGGTCGGGCAACAAAATTACAAGGAAAAAACCACAAGTAAAAAATATATATATTTAAGAGCAAAAAAAATTGAAACCGTGTCATTATATATAGACGAGGTCCCAATTTTAAAATAAACATAAAAATGTTCAAGCGAGATTACGTGTCCAAAAATGTTTACAGACAATTTAAATGTCTGTTAAAAGTATTTTTAACATGAAAATAAAACTTAACCAGAATTGTGTAGTATTTCAAATTATTTTTTCATTAATAACAGTTGATAATTTAAGCTGAACCGTCAGAAGTTATCTTGTCTAAAATTATGAATGATGTAGTTTTTTTATTCACACCTTGTCTTGAAAATAGAAAAGTGACAGACAAAGATAATAAAGACTGGCTTAGCGATATTGGTCCACCCATCACGCATGATAGGAAGTAAGGATTCATTTTTATAAATTGTTCAAAGTTCCCTTTTTATCTTCAACTTGATACAGTGAGTTTTGTTTATATAATACTCATGTAACATTTAGAGTCAGTTAACGTGGCGTGGTACATACAGACAAATTTTAAAATAATAAAATATCTATATTTAATCATTTATTTACTCATCTTCTAATATAATGCACTAACATAATGCATTTATGGTCTAGCGATCTAGCATTGGACTGAAGTTCCTAAGGTCTATATTTCAATACCCGGATCGGGCAACAAAGAAAAGAAAATGTAAATTTTCAATTTTGTAATGAAAATAATGCTGGTCGAGATTCCATATGTACCCTGTTGGAAGTAGGATTGCCATCTATCACATTAGATTCATAAAAAGATTGAAATTCACTTTCTAAAGAAGTATTTTCGGAAAATTACAATTTGAGCGAATTAAAAGCAAGAGTGAATGCTTCTCGCTTAGTATTATCCCATCTGGGATTACGTCACTTTCAATCAGGCGAGTTGTATATCATCATTATAATCTAATGACTCAGAAAAAAATCATTTACGCACAAATTACATTCACCATATTTTTTTATCATATATTAAACAGAGATGTAATCTTTCTAGCCGTGCTTATCTCTATATGAGATCTCTTCGAGCAAAACCTATAAAGAAACGTATAAGCTTGTATGATTTTGACACATTGAATGAAATTATAAAAAAAGATAATGAATGGCAGCATTATATCAAAAACGTATTATCAAGCTTTGTTAAAATTAATACATCCATAAAATAAAACGCGCAAAATTTAAGCATTGCCCCCAAGATTAATTCAGCAAGTCGTTATCGCCACCTTACGATTGCCGACAAATTTACGCTGGAGTACATCTTTTCATATAAATCGCAAATTTCGTGCGACGTCCCGATAACGCACCTATAATCATTATAATAAGTCATAAATTCGATTGAAATTCGGTCACATTTCCGTGGGCCCTTATCGCGTGGCTGCAGTCGGTTTGAAAAATACCCGCACCTCGGATTCATGATTTGGTTGACGTCATTCGACACTTCCAATCGATTTGAGCTTAATACTCACCATATATTAAATCTTAGTCACGACCATTTTCAATCGCAATCGCAATCGAAATCATAATAAATGTTAAGTATAATTCGATATTTAAAAGTGAAAAAAACTTTGAATCATAGACAACATAGTAAACTTAAGTGTTAACCCAGGAACGTACAAGCGATTTTATATTATTATTTACGTAGACATAAAACTATTTTTATGTTTAGCCTATATAGGGTCCTTCCAAAACGCGTTTTAAAATTTTCTTAGTGTGATAAATACATGTAATATAATATATCTGTATGAAAAATATTGTGATTAAAATTACCTTTTTTTTCCGTAGGACGTACTATAAACAAAACTAAGAACATAGACTATGAAATATTTGTAGAAAACAAACTTTTGATGTTTTTTTTTTCTGTGTGTTAAAGGGGATTCGAGAGTGGTTTAGATTCACAATTTGGTCCACTGGAAAATGTTTTTTTAATTAGTTTTTATTTGTAAGTCGCCATTGATTTTGGAATGGTTTACATTGGATCCGGCAGACTGCGCTACTATCGGAGTATTAAATATTATTGTACCTAGTAGCTGTTAATGTAAAGCGATACGAAGTTTGCTGGGTCAGCTGCATTTCGCTTAGTCGTCACATGATGTTTGAAAGGGTAGTCCAATTTTATAAATTATTTTTTTCTGTACTGGTACTGTGAAGTTTCTTATAAAGAGAAAACATAAAAAATTCAAGGAAAATTGGAAAAACAATACTTTATTTTATTTTTAATCAATCTATTAATAGCTTTTAGTATCAAATGAAATGTAGTTCGCCGGATCGGCTAGTTACTTATAATACAGAACTTGTGAAATGTAGCAGCAGCGGCAGCATCTTCACGCCCATATCTCCGAAGGGGTAGGCAGAGGCGCAACCAGGGCACCCACGACTAGCCAAAGACACTAAGTCCCACAATGTGATAGGTGGCAAGCCTATCACCAATCGGGCACGTTTCCAATCCCGAGCAACATTCTTTTATTAGAAAATTGGAAAAACCCAATTTTTTTCTGTTTCCCGACCCGGGATTCGAATCCGAGACAAGTCCAGCAACTGAACCGCTAGACCACAGAGGCGATAAATTTCAAATTATAAATACGATTTCCAAGAGTGTGGGATGAACTATATTACTTTTGCCATACTTTATAAAAAAAAATGTTTATTCTTCGCTTGGTACTTACAAATTACCACCAGTATCACCATATTGTCATCCAGAAAATATTGTAGATGTTTTAACGTTTTTGCCCTGTTAAGTTTTAGTTTCTTACCTATTCCAGTTGATGTACCCTGAGAGTTGACTATTAGTAGAACAGATGGTGAAGTGACAAAAGAGGCTCACTTTAGGTCGGGATTTCTTCTTCTACTTTGGCATTTATAAGCAAAAAACATAACCAACATGATAATCCATCTGCTTGTTTGCTTTGTAGTTTCATAAAAAATAAAGAATTACTAGTTACTAGTCGAATCGACTTCAACTATTTCGTTAGGTCCCAGTCGCGTTTTGATAATTATGTTTTCAAAAGGTAGCAAATATTTCCGAAATGTTTCTAAATACATTTTATCAACATCCTACTGGTAGTTTTTCATTTTTCACACATATCTCACTTACCATGTGCAATAAATTATGCATTATCGTTAATTATATAATTTATACATATCGGATCATAATAAAACCAATTTGGAACCACCTCGGAATCATGGCCTATCTTCCTAAAGAAGAAATATCTAAATGTGTAGGCTATATGCAGTGTAAAAAAACTGAAAACTTTCTCCTTTTTGGAGTCCGTTAAAAAGCATTGAAAGTTAGTCACAATAAATACGGATGGATTTAAATGATTTCGAAATAAGCAAAATAAATCGCATTTAACGAAACAAAACATCCAAAATTTCCCTCAGAAGATCTCGTTAGACAACTAATGAATCTATTGAGAGTTCACGGAGCGAAACCGGGTGGTAAAGAAAGAGAGGTTAGATGTAGGGTTGGCAATACTTCCATATAAATTAAGTAAATACGGAATTTATTTTCCTTTTAGAACATATACATACATATATAATTTAGATTAAGAATATGAAAAAAATTATTTCACATAGACCAAACCAAGACCAAGACCAAGACCAAAAAAGTTTCTTGTGATGCAAAGTCTTAAAAGTACCACCACCGCAACAAAACGAGGAAACCCTCTTCATTATCAATTAAAAAAGTACATGGTTCAAAGAAATAAAATTCAAACGATGGTTTAATATTGAATTTGTTCCATACAGTACTTTTACTAGGTGGTCTACTTTACTAGGTGGTAGAGTTTAGCAGTGACTCGCCCGGATTGGTACCACCACCTTACTTATTCCTGCCGCCATAACGTCATGACGTGTTCCGGTTCGGAGGGTAAGGTAGCCGGTAAACTTACTTTTGCTCAAAGCCTAACATCCCGGCAACAGGTTGGCACCGCACATTTACCACCTTTGGTGTCTCTAGGCGGCGTGAATTTCTTACCATCAAGAAATCAGTCTGCTTGTTTGCCTTCCAAAATCATAAAAAAATATGCAAGTCTCTAGAATTTAACAATTATTTTATTTTAGTAGATGTGTATTTCATAATTATGTACAAATACGTTAATGTCATGTTTCCTTATTTCATTATAACTTTCATATTGTTAGTCTCTTTAAACTATAAAATGTTTTAACCAAATATGCATATTATTTGGTTTCAAGATTTTATAGTTTTTAAATAACAATAGCTATATTTTTTTTTAATTTAATCCAGCTGTTTTCAAACACTATTGCTTTATTGCGCAACTTGCAATTTGAGGTATTTTCATTGTTTCAACTTTCAATGACAAATTTTAAAAATATGATGTTATACAATGCCATCTTGATCGATCCTCACAAATCGCTCAACGGCACTGTCTCCCTGCAATCAATGTGGTTTTTTGTGTAGACGTTTCCCTAATATATAATAAAAAAATCCCAGTTTGGGGAATAAATACAAAAAATCCGAAAAACACGTACACTGATTCAAACTTGGTAAACCAGTTTTAAAATAACATTTTTGTTAGAAAAGTTAAACTCAAATGATTTACAAAAAAAAACAAAAACAATTTTTAAAAACATTAATTCGTTATAACGCAGATTTAAATTAAAACATAAAAATATGCAGATTTGTATAAAATATCATTATAAAATTGGTACGTTACTCGGTAAATAATAGGAAAATAAAGAAGGGAAAATGACAGCGTAACAAAAAATGCAACCATGGATTCTGTACATGATAGATATGCATGCATATGTAGCTGGAATTTTGTGTCGGAAATTTCATATTTTCTTTTTCTTAATTTTTTGATTTTTTTTATTGCTTTTACTATTATTTCATTAACACTATCTAACGCAACTCGATTTTTATATAATATCTAATAAATAACACATTTTTACTAAAAACAGCAATTTAAAAAATATTAGGTCGTCACTTTCAGTTCGCAACGCGCGGTTCAATGCATATACTTTGTTCGCTATACATTGGGGGCTGAAAACTGATAAATATTTAACCACTTGTTTCCGACAAAAACTGTAAAAAGAAATTTTCAAATCTGATATATATCTAAATATTGGTGTATTTTTTCGTAACAACTTGATGTCATGTTTAAGTTCGGAAAGTAATTTAACATCTGCAAGATATTTAACAACTCCTCTTCCTCTTACATACTTATGCAAGTTTTAGTTAAGTTTACCGACACCAGTCGGCTTAAATTCTTCTAAAAAGTTTAATCAAGAAATAGAAAATATATTTATTGCAAAAATGTTTCGACACCTCGCTGCAGTTGACAACCCTAGCTAGAGGTCTAATAATTTGTGTTAGGGCCGAGGTTCCGTGATATCACAACGTCGCGACCCATTGAGCCGACGCAAAGCCTAATTCCATTTTGCTCTTGCTTGAACTTGAGAGGAACGAGGCATACCTAAGTTGCCTCGGATTTCGTAGACCAAATACAAATATTTTGTTCCATTCTCCCTTCAATAAGATCACGAAACTTTTATATAAATTATGAAGGCATCAATTTTCTTAAACAGAGAATTTTAGGGTTGTTTTGTTCTCTAAAATAATTTAAGACGAGTACAATCTACAATCACACCGAAAGTTGTAATGAAATAATAATAATAATCACATCAAAATATGTTTCGTATGTCCTACCTAGCCTTAGTCTAAGATCCGAAGTTAGGTCAACCTACATCGAGCTGATAATAGGATGAAACTGGTTTTATAGCAAATCTCGCATTTCAGAAAATATATTAAAAATGGGTTGCCCAAAAAATCCTGGACATTTTTATTTATTCATTATTAAATGTTTTTTTATTTATTAAATGGTGCAATATTAAGATTTTATCCCAACTTAAAGTAAGTACAAGACGAAGTTGCTGAAGTTGGGTTGCCTGTTATTTATCTGGATTGCCAGGTATTAATAGATAATTGTCGATGCTTTCACGGGATCGGGTAATAGAAAAAATATAGATGAACATATGCGCAGTTTTATTAAAATTTTTACATTTTTCATTACCTACAAGTTTTGTTGATATATAGGATTGCCTAAAAAAACGAAAACATGAATAACCCTTTTTTTTAATTATAAAAAATATTCGGCCCAGGATTTGTTTAGGCAACCCACTTATATGATCGCTAATATACGAGTATCTTCTTGACTATAAAACATGTTTTATTCAATTATTATCAGCTCGGTGTAAGCCGATTTAGCTTCGGATCTTCTACTACCTTGACTTATACGCCAATTTGCCAAGACTAAGGCAAGGATCACATGCTCGTTCCTGGGTTAAATATTTAACTGTGAGCTAACTTCTACCTAGGATTAAATAACTGTCTTTTTGATAAAATAAATTATTAAAAGACACGGACCAAATGCGCCCTGAGTCTATAGACTTAAATAATGACTGAACGGAAAAAGGGACTTAAAAAACTATCATAATAATTAAAAATCCTCACCAGTTAAAGAACATTTTAACACGTTCAGTGCGAAACCAGGTCGGAAACACCCGGTCTATGTCCCGCTTGTAGTGCGGATACAAAAAACATAGCCTTCTCTATCGTGCGCAACGCATAACTTTAGATTGGTTTCGTCTAGAAAAGGGATAAATATATATCTGAGACGGGCTATTAAAACAGAATCTAATGGTGTGCCCACCTTCGTACAAGATTTTTTATAACTGGTACCGCACTGAACAAATAATATTTCAATACAGTGCGGCTCCAGGTTGAATACTCCTTGTACCCACGCTCACTTGGTACTGCACCTGGTTAGTGTTGTGATAGTAATCGCGCAGCGCATCGATAATGACTTTAAGACCAACGTCACGGTGTCGAAAAAAAAACCAGACAAGAGTGAAGACAGTGATGATAATAATAAATCAAATTGAATTTAGATTGATTTATCAGAAACGGGTAAGTCGTGATCACTATTTGATTGTTTTCCTCCTAGATAGGTAATAACTACGAGTACACTTTTTCTTGATAGGTATTATATTAATTATTCTGTGGTATTACAAAAAGAAACATAAGGTCTGTGCCGTAAATAGTAACATGCATTAAGCACAAAAGTTAGCAAAGTTTTTATTAATACCAAGCTCTTTAGGTCGATGTTTAGGGCTTTCAATGTCTGTTGCACCCAGGTAAACATGAAGTCACTGATGAAACAATGATATACTGGAGTGGCTGATTGGGTTTTCGTCAGTATATAAAAACAAATCTCATCTTTATGGCTTTAAACTATACATACTTTACACTTTTTGATAGTTATACTTATCAGATAGAGATTAACACATGCAAAAACAAATAAAAAAAAAGAAGTTAAACACAGTCAAAGTGAAGTGCTGCTTTTAATGACTAATCTAACAGAAGAAAGGAGAATCGTAATAGTAGAAAATTTCTATACTTTGTTGGGCTTAGTAGAAAAACTCCTGTTATAAAAGTATTTCATATGTGGTCTTTGCCAAAAGATAGTCTATCAAAATTAAAGAAAGGTCAGGTAATAGAAAAAATGAACAAAACGGGTGTTAAAATGCTGAAATGGGTAGATAAAATATCAGATTTAATGCCTACTACATGAAAAATCACGACGGCAAAATAATAAATACAGGAAAACAAAAGCAGGGCACTAACGTATCAATTGAAAAACGAAAAACTAGGTTGTGTTCTCTTGTGTCAAAGGGGAATAGATTTCAGTGACCAAATGTCATAATATTACATACCATTACAGAAAGGAAGTGGTGGTGGAAAGTCATAATGGAGTTGTTATTTTGTACAGCTCTTGTAAATGCCTGGATTGTTTGAAACTCAATATATAATATGCGATAAAATACCAACAAGAGTTTTCGTGGAGAAAAATATTAAATCTTTATCACCAAAAGGACTTAGGCACTGGTACAGGTAACATTGCACTGCACACCATACGCTTCTTACATCACGCAACACACAGCGTACCGCAAGCAGTAAAGCGTTCGCCGCACGTCGCTTACTTAACAAATTTATACAATAACACTCAAGCAAAGGATTTCATGATATGTTTATTTTCAGACCCTGCAAAAAACAATATAAACATTAAGTAAAGAGCGGGAAAAAGAGAATGGATCCTGTGAAAAGCTTCGAACAATTCTAACAAGTCGCCAAGTTGACAAAAAAGCTAAAAAATACTAACTGAATGTAATTAATACAAAAGAAACTTTTGTTTAGACTGTTTCAATGAAAAACATAAATTATTATTTTGTTTCCCCTTATTTCTTAAAAAAAACTTGATAAAAACTATCGACATATGTTTTTTCCATCCCTAAAATATGCACAAAAATCCTCTTTTTCTGTGCGGCACAAGGTACTTAAGACCTTGTTTTTTATTTTAGCTATACACTCTAAACCAAATAAGCTGACTACCTACGACGTCATGATCATTTCAATCAATCCATTAATATTAATACTAAAAGCAAAAACATATGATTTTTCGTTACATGAAGTCGAAAAACGGATTAGAGTTTTTTTAACGTTACCGGGTTTTATAAGTCTTGTACCGCCACAATGGTAGTTTAGATTCAGGTGTAAAATGCCCGGTACCACAGAAATGGAAAAAATAGAAAAAAATGTGCCGCTGTGAACTTGTTAAAGCATTTTTACGTCATTTGATAATTTTAGTGCAAAAAAAATTATACATATGATTTTCAAAGGGAACATAACTTCAATTATCAAACAATTTTTGTAAATGTAATTCAAAAAGGAAGTGTTAGAGATATAGGTTTGATTTCAAAGTAAATTATTGATTAATTACAGTATTTTAGCCATTGTTTATCGTTTGTTGGTTTTAGGGCATATTTTGTATGTGTAGTGGTCCATTTATTTTAATTTGCATGTGGCCTTCGTAGTATTATTAAGCTAATTAATACCTTTTGGCAATTTTCTGACAGCAATTCCGAAGACATTTCTTTTCTCGTACTTCGAGGTTCGAGGTTTCGTTCTTAGAGGAACCAGTTACAAATTAGAACCAACCGAATATTATGTCCCCATGTGTATGAATGTAAATGTGCATCTCTACTTAGTAGCTGGTTAAAGGCCAGCATAAGTTTAATGGGTCGTTACTTACAAGAATACTGGTGGCAGAGTGGCATGTATTTAACCTTAGTTTTCCTTTCTGCTGTAATGATACTTTCATGTTACGGTCTGGAGAGTAAAATAGCCAGTAAAATTGCACAAGAGTTCCCAGCCATAGCCATAGTGTCACATCTTAGTATAGCATCTGTGGTGTCTCTAGACTACTACTCTAGACTAGATACGTCGCTATACTGTGGATGTTAGGCCTATTGTGCAAGTCTACCGACTACTGTACCTTCTGAGCTGGAACATGATAAAAGTCATTATGGAGGCATGAATAGGTGGTGAATCCCTGCCCGGAAAGTAACTGCACAGCTCTGTATCACCAGTAAAAAACTGAAATTAATAATGTTCAATAACCTTCAATATACCCACATAAATATCCATTCCTATGATAACGAATAAACTGGAAATAAGCTGATAACCTTGAACGTCTAACAGATCTACAAAAACTATAACTAAGAACCATCACAATCACGATTTGCATTAGCTTTCAAACGTAAAATCCGCATCAAGAACGGTCCGTGAGTTGAAACGTTATGATGACAAATAGACATACACACTAATACACGCACTCACATGCACTTGTACAACTACACACATATGAGACATAAAGAGAGAGGGAGAGTGAGACAGAGAGTGAGATATCTAACTTATAACACCCCTTTTTTTCGCCAGGAATTAAAAAAAGATTTTCATATAAGTTAATATGAATGAGAGATTAGCTAAAACTCGCTTACAAAAGTTTGGAATTTCAGCGTGACATTCCAAAGTGTCACATGTTCGAAAAGTTCATTTTTCAATCTACTGCATTTTTATCAATGGAAATATGTCCTATTTTCAGTTTTATTTAAATTCTCTTTCTATTGTCAGACGCAGCATTCAATGTACCTGCAGTTTCAAATGGTTTTGTAACATATACTAATTGGAAATAGTCACCTTTGTTTTGTGCACCGCAAAGGGGGTAATATTTTTGTCAGTCTATGACTGTTTGATCTCTTAAGTGCTAGAATAGATTATAATAGTTCTTAAGACTGATATCTTAATCGCATGGGTAAATTAATGAATATTTTTTCAATTTGTTTCAAAATTCTGTAAGAAAGATAAAAAAATAACTTCACGAACTGTCATGATGGGTATATCGCCGACCATTGAATATTTACCTATTTTAAAATAATTCTATTTTCAATTTGTTATAGTATTAGGTACTACGTCAGGAACGTAAGATATATTTCGTTAAATAGGCAACGTACACTTCACATCTTTTGTATCTATAAACGATACATATTTCTTGCCTTTAGGAAACGAGTCCGATTATTTTTTCCTCTCTTTTTAAATTACAAAAAAACTTATTAAACTATAAGCTTCATTTACACTGTGACATTTACGCATTGGTATAATCGGTGTGAATGCAGTAATTGTATGCGTTTAAGCGCGACTGTCGTTCATCATGAAAGTTAATATGAATCAATAACTAGTGTCACACCCCTTCTAACACATCATAAAAGCTTGTTTCACTGTAAATAGTAAAGGCAAAAATGTCTAACACTTATGTCGCATGTTCTTTCGTAATCTAAATTCTAAATACACCTTGAGATCAGAAGAGAAATAGAAATATAGTATTACAAATATTTAAAGGTATATCACATAACGGAGTTGCGGTTTATCAAAAAGTCTAAAAATTTTCTTAGTTGCATCTAAAACTAAAGATACGATTTCGTGCGGTAAGTAGTCTCCCAGTGTGACCATTCCTTCGACGACCGTTAACAATACTGAAACATATTTTAAATTGAAAAAAGGTCGTAACATGGATCGCAAAAAGAAGTGTGCCCTTTTAATATTGCTTAGGAGATACAGGAAAAAAACAAAGACGATTTTGGGTTCACCCATTGATTACTATTATAATCCCGATGATTTTTATAATCTTCATTACTAGTTTCTCAAAGAACAGTGCGCTCCTCAATCAGTGATATTAAAAAATCAAGATCAAAATTTTTTTTACATTAAAGTACACGTCTTGCCCACATGCAGTCTTAAAGTGACCTAAACATAATAATAAGTGAGACGTAACATCGCAGAAATAAGAAATGCGAATCAGTTCGTATGTTCTTGCGATGCGTCCTGCGAGGTCGCAGGTTTTAGCGATGCGACGTTGCATCGCAATTTCGTGTACAATCCATAAATACATTACATAACACATTTATCTTCAATTACGAGTCCCGTCCTTCGAAGCTTCCGAGCTTCGAAACTACTTCAAAAATTTTAGTCAAATTTTCACACTGCGTGCGTATTGATACAACTTGAAAGCTAATTTACATTTCCAGTTGTTTACAAAAAGTAACAAAAGCCACAATTTATAACTTAATAACTTTTATACCGATTTTCACGATTTTCTAATTGTTTCCTTAAATAACAAAAAACTTTTGAAACAT
This sequence comes from Calephelis virginiensis, assembly GCA_002245475.1. Classification (NCBI taxonomy): domain Eukaryota; kingdom Metazoa; phylum Arthropoda; class Insecta; order Lepidoptera; family Riodinidae; genus Calephelis; species Calephelis virginiensis. The sequence goes on from NJDC01001288.1 coordinate 45,414, forward strand.
GAGATGCCTAAGAGAAGTAAATTAACTAGGATAACTATGTGTATGCAGAACTAAGGTTAACATAATGGAGTTAACTAACAAATTTGAATAGACGTATATTTTCTCAGGCACACTCAACGGAATAATGTCATTAGTTGGCGAATTATATTAGGGCTGAGAGCGGGTGTCGCGGTGTCTCGGCAACAACTAATTGCATTTACAGCGATAGAGCGCTAAAGCAAGCGATGGTAATGGACGGTATTAATTAACGCGAGCGTCTCAGCAAATCAGCGGAATATCTATTTCCTATAGAAATATCGGATGAAGCTACAATATTTATAATTTAAACATAGAGTAGTCT